>JANHFN010007856.1:269038-284398 GCA_032468175.1 Toxicocalamus goodenoughensis | reverse complement strand
TATTCAGCAGGTTCTGACCAGTTTTGGAGAACTGGTAGCAGAAATTTTGAGTAGTTCAGAGAACCAGCAAATACCACTTCTGACTGAAGATTTTACAGTATTCTTCCCCTGCCATGCCCACCAAGCCATGCCCACAGAACTGTTAGTAAAAAAAATTGAATCCCATCACTGCACTAGACCCTATTAAATCAGGAAGGGAAAAAAATACTTGCATATCATGGACTACAATTTTGATGTAGTCTATACTTGAGTTAGTGGGGCTGCATAAAGCGTTTGAGGAGTTTTGAGTTCTTTACAAGACAAAGCATGGACTTGATGCATCAATTAAATTCTTCATACTACTAATTTCCCCAATGTCAATTTAATGCTGTATGGAAGTCTACATAAATGTAGTAGGACAATAAAATGGAGATAACTCTAAAGGTTCAATTTTATTGGGCTGCCTTTAATCCATAGATGTTCCCAGTCTTGTCCCTTAGTCCAATCCTGAATTGTAAATTTAAAAAGATTTAGTCCTGCCAAGACAAAGATGGATTTTGCTGCACTTGTACTGAGAAAACCTGAATTTAGATCAGAGATAAATTCATTCAGAACAGATCTAGTTAAGCATGTTGAGCTGAATTAATAGTGGATAATAGCCTCCATTCCATGCTAAGCAAATTGTGCAATTAAGAGAGAGACACTGTTGTTTGCATCACTTGACGGACATAAAACAGATGGAACCAAGTCAAACATATTTAAGTTCCCTATGTCAATTTGAATAATGGCTGGCGACTAAAAAATCAGCCATTCTATGTACTCCTGCCATGTGCCTTGCCAAACAACCCATTTTAAATAACAATCCTGGTCACAGATGGATCATTTGATTTGATTTGTTTTGTTGCATTTCATATTATAGATCTTTTTTATATTGTAGTGATTTGCAACATTTCGTTTCTCCGTTCCAGTCACAAATCTTTTGAGTGGTTCAAGAATGCCACTAGTTAAGAGATTCAATGAATTGCCAAAAGTCATTTCACAAATTTAGTAACCTGAATGGAGATAAAACCCTATTAAGCGAAATTCTAGAGATAATAATTTTGTTAAGGCATCAAGATACTGAGTCACAATAAATGGTGAATAAATTGATGAATTACAAGTAATACTTGCTCTTATAAGATGTATGTTATATTTTTTTATTGTTAAGACAGTTGAGTAGCTTGATTTAAATCTATTTTTATAAAATAACTAGATTTAATTGAATTTAATTCCATTCAATTTAATATATACTCCAAAATAGGCAATTGTAATGGTCAATATCTTAATAAAAACAAAACCCTCAAAAAACCAGTTATCAGACAAACATCACAATATGAGTAAAGAGATAATATTAAGAGCTGGAGTGGTGCAGTGGTTAGAATGCAGTACTGCAGTCTATTTCTGCTGACTGATGGCTGCCTGCATTTGGGCAATTCAAATGTCACCAGGTCAAGGTTGACTCAGCCTTCTATCTTCCTGAGGTTGGTAAAATGAAGGCCCAGATTGTTGGGGGCAATGTGCTTAGAGATGGATGTAAAAACACTGTGAAGCACTATGTAAGTCTAAGTGCTATTGCTATCAAATTTACAGATTGTAAAAATAGATAATCTGAAAAAAGAAAATGTTATAAAAGTTTTATTACAAAAAGTATGTTAAAAAATAGGAACATCTGCACATAGCTGAGCAACACAATGTAAAAAAAAATGTTCAGGACTTTGATCAGATAGATGGAGCTTCCATCTTAACATTTTTAGCAGGCACACACCCACAGATATACATTGTGAATGCAACTGCTATAAACCTGAACAGTTCACAGAATTAGTAAATTGTGGCCAGATACATTTCAACATGCCTTTTTCCTCAGTGGCAACTTGACACTGCCTAATTGATTCATTCAATTTCAACATCTCCAGAGTGAATTCTGGGTGACATTTTAACATTCAGGTCAAGACCATAATTCAGTCAAATAGAAAGGAAGCAAAGAGCAAACAAATGCTTTTAGTAAGAAACAAAACTTTCACAACATTCTGTTCTTTCATATAGGCATGGACATAGCAAAATTACATTTCATATTTCCCGATGGAATTTATTTACATTTCATTTTCTACTGAACAATTAAATAAAATACCAATCCTGTAGCACATCAGCATATGTGTCAGCCAAGCCTGGGCAAGTTATAAGTCTAGTGTGAAGGTTTCCCAGCCCAGATGTTTTCCCCACTGATCCCCACTGGCAGGTGTTGATCTGGAATGTGATGTTCTTGAGATCATATTGCTGTCTAACTGAGATGGCAACAACTTGGGCAGCTGCAGCCAGTATGAGATTACACAGTGATGAACTTGGAGAATAACTTCTAAACTGTGTCAGCAAACCCCAGGATGTTTCTAAATTTGAATAATATCATTTGGATGTCTGAATTTATCCCTCTTCTTGTTTTTTTAAAAAAAATCCTCTGACAGTTTTTTTCCCTTTCCAAACTAGAGTTCTCTTGAATGCCTACTTCTACCTTTTTAAAGCCACTTGAGAAAGTGAATATAAATCTACATGGAAGAATTGAATTAAAAATTTCAGCCCTATTAAATCTTAATTCATGGCCCTGTAAATCAAATACCCTCATTATTTTTGGACAATCACCCACTTTTTAGGACAGATCAACAACAAGCATCAAGAGTACAATTTCAAATCTAGTAAGCCCAAACCTCTTATTTCTTTGGCATCTTGCAATAATTCATATTTGTGTGTGAGAGAGTTCCCCTTGCCATATGAACTTAGAAATATATCCATTTGCCATTGTTTAAGTGGAGTTTCTAGTTATAAGTATTGGTAATAAGTATATATAGCCAACTTATAACTGGTATCTTTCTTCATGAGCTCCATAATATCACAAATGGGTCTACTAAATCCTGCTCATAATCATAGGGTACTGCACCCTCTGTACATAATATTTTGTTTGTAATATTTCTTTAGGTTCTGTAGAATTTAAGTCCACCTACGATCAATCAGAATTAAACATATTTCTCTCTCCAAAATTACTGAAACCTATTGCCAAATATTCAAGAACATTAATACATAGAAGATTCTTTTAAAAGGTTACGCAAAATCTTAGCAATAGAAGAACCTGCATATCAACTTTCTCAGAACAGATTTCTAAGCATTAACTTTTGAAATGGATAGGTAACATTCTATGGGCACCAAAGGCAGCCTGCCACAATAAAGCTAAATAATTTTAAGCCTATTTTAGTAATATACTATGTTTTTCATGCAAAATGGTAGGAAATTGTGTGCCACCTTTCAGTATCTGTAGTCACAAAATTGAGTGCTGAGGCTTCAGGTTGTCTACTCTAAAATTTAGAATCTCTACTACTACTGCTGATTTCTTAGTTTATCATTTCTATAGGTTTGAAAAATATCTCTGGAAGGCATGATTCAGCTGAAATTCAATATGTTTCCCTATCAAAGAGACTCGATTTATTAAAGATGCGTGCAACTCTCTCAATGAAATTAATGGGGCTTAAAATTGCTTTGGGTGAATTGCACTTTGTGGATTTAATAATTGTTGTGAGCTGCCTCGAGGCTGGGACTGGTACATGAGAAAAGAAAACAGTCAAGGGAATGCAAACAAAAGTTAATAGGAAAAGGTGGAGATTTTATTGAATTTCCATTTAGGAAGAACTGAATCAAAACTCATAGATATCATCGAAAATAAGACAAAAGGAGCTTAAGGGCCATAGTTTGCTTTCTGAATAAATCAATTGAGAAGTAGTCTTACTTTTCATTTCTTCTTCTTGCAATATTAAAGAATACACCAAAAGTGTTGAAGGATTATTTATTTTATGAGTTTCATAGGTCATGAAACCTTGCTCTAGCATAAAAAATATTCTGTATTACTTTTATCTAAAAATTTATTTAAAAAACTAATTGTTTGAGGGTTACAGCCAAAGTGTCTTTAATTCTTCTAACAACTATGAGGAATTCTCAAACAAATAAGGGGAGCTGTCAAAAATGGGATCGCTTCCAATTTTACTGCACTTTAATGGTTTGAATGAAAACATAAGTACCTGTCTGAATGAGTGGATTTTCTTTAGTCATTGAAGACTGAGAGTTATTTTCTGATCATTCAAAGGTAATTGGCCATCAGTTTAAACTTTCAACTTTATTGACCAATTCAGGTTGTTTAAAAAAGGTGATATTTTTGATGAGATTGCTTAACTCTTTTAAAAAATGTACAAATGGTGACATTCATTTCTTTATGCCAATTTTTGATATAAATGTGAGTATGATTTCACATGGTTTCCAACACTGATTTCATATGTGATGCTTTTAACTAACCAATTGCCTCTACCTATGTCAATGTCAGGCAGGAGAAAGTGATAGAAAATAACTAAGAACTATATTCAGACTGCAGCTGTAACTCAATGTTACAGTGTATTGTATGTTTTCCATATAGCAGTCCCAATTCCTAAATTAAATTCCACATATTTATAGTAAAAAAGACACGAGGGAGATTGGGGCTATCTCACTGATTTTCATTTTACTTTTTAAACTTTCTTTCATTAATAATTTACTTTTCTATAGGGAAAAAAGGGAAAACTGTGAATTTTGGAATGAATTAAAGCTTTGCCTTGTGACAGTCAAGAAAATAAAACCAACAGATCATCAAAAATTCTCAGAGTTCTCATCTTAGGGCCAGGCTCAAAAGATCCTATTTCAGACACATTATGCAAAAACCCAGCTCTCTAGATAAGCTCCAATGCTGGGAAAGTGACAGCCCTTCAAGGTAGACTACAAAGAGAAGACAACAGCCAGCAGTAAGGTGAATGGACTCAATAATAATAGTGATGGCTGCACCCCTGGGAGACCTGAAAGACCAGATTAAGGACAGATCATCATGATTCCCCAAGGGTCGGCACCAACTTGATGGCACATACTCTTCTAATCAAATCTTTGTCTAGTTTTTCCTACACTTGGATGTAGATAGCTTTGTCTCATTCATTTGGGAAATTAAATAAGTTGTCCGTTAAAAGTGACAAATCACTTTCTAATGCTATAAAAAAAAACCTGCATTCCAATATGGAAGCAGGAAACTGAGCTCCATGTCAGGACATCTTTATTTTGTTTATAATTGATTAGTTGTTATACAATTAGCAAGTTTATTTTCTTAGTCCCTGAGCATTCTGCATTCAGGATTGAGGAAACTGTAAATTGCGTGCAACACCTTTCCCATTTCTGCAGCACTTCTGCCTCCTGCTAATCTTAACTTCAGTGAGTAGTGATTATTGGCCAAATGATGGTGGAGTGAATGTCTGCTACATTTTATTAAGAGAAGACTCATATACACATAAAACACCTATAAAGATTGTCTGAGTATGAGAATAAGCACATATACCATTAAAAGCAAATCAAAACCACACTGAGAAAGTCCTCCTTCCCCTCTTTCAGCAATGTGTTCTGACCTATGCTTCCCCAACAGCACAAAGCCGACTCCTTGTCCCAATAAACCCCTTTCACGCCTCTTTTATTCCCTATGGGAGGGGCCATTCACCATCCACCTGTGGCTTTACTCCCAAGTTGACCCTTGTTCCTTAGCTTTCCCTTCTTCTGACAGCTCTGCACATGTGCAAACTGGGAACAGACTCCAGCTGTTCTTCTGTCTCACTGATGTCTGACTCCGAAGGCAGCTGATAACTGTCAGACAGCCTGGCCCTATCTCTGTCTCCAATGCAGAACACTCGTCAAAGCCATCCCCAGACTCCAGGAGTGGTCATGTTCCTGCCCAATCTCTTCACTGTCCGAATCTGCTGCCAGCTCCAGCGGGGCACAACACAATGTTACTGTCAGCTCAATTTGACCCTTGCCCACAAAAACACTCACAAACTAATAAACAAGTTTATCTCCTGGTGCCAAACATCTGACTTAATGGTGGCTGTTGAATTATGACAATTTACATCTGTATAGACTCTACCCTTAGATAACTGAAACATAATGGAGAAATAGAAATTCAGAGTTGACTTTGGCATCTCTAGCAGTCATAACTAATCATCTGCTTGATAATTCTGTGAGACAGGTATCTAATTGCTATCTTTCTTAAGAAATTTGCTTCTCAATTCCCACTCAGAGATGAGAATGTCAATATCATTAACAGTACTATTTTGATGCCCGTAGTATTGGTGTAATACTGTCATTGTCTCTGGAAGCAGGATTTTATTTAAAAAAAAGATTCCTTCCTACTGAGTTCTACACTGCTTGCAAAAAGATGTTGGAAAAGTTAAAAGTAGAAACAAAGCAGACTTTGAAGCTATTTAAAAGGTTATGTAAAAATTGTGAACACTCACAGTGTGTTGGTTATTTACAATACATACATATTTACATGCCTTGCCAAACATGCCAGCCACAGAACAGAGATTGCTGTTTTATGCAGCTCTATATTATATGTCATGTAGCTATGAATTTGTGTATCCTGTTACATGATTTCTTGAAGTGCATATGCAAATTCATAATCTAAAATGCTGGCAGTGAACAATCTGGGATCGGGGCTGGCTGCTTATGCATTGATATGAATCACTGAACTTCCTAAACTTTCAATGTTTTATGCAAAATTATTTTATTTCACAGATTATTATTAAGATCTGACATCTCAGATCATTATTGTTGTCCATTTATATCCTCCCATTTTTTTCAGACAGCTGAAACTGCCCACTGATCCTTTTTACATTAGCAAAAACTTTATTTAATAGGCTGAGCTATTAAAAAGTTACCGACAAAAGCCATGCAGTGAGCTTCAGAGAAGATCAGGAATGGTGGGCTTGTCAAATAAATGGCTGTCATAAAAATTGTGATTTATATGTTTTAGGAAAAACAATATTATCTACTAATCAAAAGATACAGCAATATTTGTTACTATAGCAGAGATTCTGTGATATTTTGCAGTAATATCTTGCATTTTTCATATTATAATAATCTTGGTAGACTAGTGACTATTGATAAGCATAAAATATAAGATATATTTTTCATTTTTCTCTCTTCTTAGTTTGTATTTTTAATTCATACTTTTAGTTTTTTTCTTTTTATCCTTAAGATTAATGATTATCCCATTTGAAAATATATAAAAATATAATAAAAAAAGGAATTGTAGGTTTGGCACTACATTTATCAGCATAAAGTTCTTTGTTTCCTTGTACTTTAGGAAAATAGCAAGGGATAAATTATAAATATTGTAAACTTGTGCACAATGTTGTAACATCTCATGGGGCTATGAGAAAGATTGGAGTAAAGCTCCAACCTTTAAAAGTTAGTCTGCTCTCAGTTGCTGCCAAGTTAGTTATTCTGATAGTTGGTTTACCAAGATAAGGGGTGGATGATTTTCATGGTGGCAATGAAAGGGCCTAGAATCTATCAAGTGCCTTAAATCAGTTATTAAATGAAGTGGGCTTTACTAAAAAACATGATTCTTGGGATTTCTAAGATCTAAGAGCTGCTACTGAAACTAGAAGAAATAAAAAGATAATGTGGCTAGAAAAGCTATTGAAGCCAGTTGTAATGGCACAGCACAAGTTTTTTTAATGAAATCTTAGCAACCCTATTAGTAGGATTAGTAGAAACCAATCTGATTATAGGAAAGGAATCACCTGTCCCAAACAAGCATGATTTTTGTTGGAAGAAAGTAAACACATACCTGTATTATGGCAGAAGCGACACAAGTCTTATTCTGACCAGGGATGGAGGAAAAACAACACTATTAAGCTACTTTTTAATCTATTCAGAGCAAAAGGCACCAGGTCTTAGTTAATGGAATCCCATCTAATATTGCAGAAGATAAAGCACTGAAAACAAGAGACGTTCAATGTGCTTGGCAAACAAGACTGAATAAATATTTTGCAGTTATATGCCATTGTGGCGTAGTGGTTAGAATGCAGTACTGCAGGCTTTTTCTGCTGCCTGCAGGCTGGCTGAAATTTGGCAGTTCAAGTCTCATCAGGCTCAAGGTTGACTCAGCCTTCCATCCTCCTGAGATCAGTAAAATGAGGACCCAGATTGTTGAGGGCAATACGCTGACTGTGTAAACCACCTAGAGAGAGCTGTAAAGCACTGTGAAGCGGTATATAAGTCTAAATGCTATTGCTATTGCTAAAGTTGGACTACCTCTAGTAATTGGGTAGAGATCATATATCTGTTTGCTGTATTATTTTGAAAACTCATTCATTTAGCTGTAACTGTCTCTAAACGTAGGGGTGGTGGAGAAAAAGAAAGAGAGGCTCCAATGGCATGTCAGTTAAATGTTTATTTAACTAATTAATTAATAAGCACCATTCAATTATATTTACAGAATATGACCTTACTAAAAGGGACCCTGGGCTTAAATGTTTAACTTTCCATCTCAGTGAAAAAGCATGAGAGGGAATGTATGGTCCCAACGAACTATTAGGAAATCAAAGTTTAAACCAGTAAGAGAATCAGCAAATACAGGTTCTCATGTCTAAAGGGATCATTCAGTTTTCATACAAATAAAAGCATGGGACCTTGAGGAGTGTGCATAGAACCTTGTACTGAATAGTGTCTACAGGCTTTAGCCTACTTTAGCCTACTTCACTGTAGGCTGATGCCTGAGCATCATACATCTGGCAGGGATATCTTTATTCTTCTTAGAATGGGGGAAAAGCCCAGCATTACTGCAGCAGTAGTGAATCTATTTGGCAGGGGTGAATCTAATTTCAAAAATTACATCCAGGAATCTAAAAGCTCAGATTCTTTCAGTTTTATTACTCTCAATTATCAATTATTCCAAATATCATCCAGAGATATTTCCAGTGACTTGATCTTCCAAAGATGATTTATATTTTGGTATTTGAAGTCATTGACTGCAAGTACTTCTGCTGTACTACAGCCTGTGGACTTCACATAAGACCTACTTTAGATTTTCCTCCTTTTCAGTTGGTTAATTCATTTGAGAATCTCTGAATGGAGAACCAGAAGTGGAGAAGCTGATCTAATGTGACATCTCATATAATGACTGGCGGATAAATGAGGAGGAGTCCTATAATGTATGATAAAACTCTTTGCATCTAGCAGCTGGCATCCCAGCCTTCAAATATTGTTTCCCCTTGTACAATGAGCAGACAAATTAGCTTCCCAGATAGGGAGGTATTCTTATTTTTTGCAGTCTGAAAAAGGCAACCAATTTGCTTGGAAAATGGCTTGTTTTTATAAAGCATTTTCTCTGATAAAGCAAGTCACTGATTTCCAATAGCCAGTCAATTGTTCCAGGTGTACATTTTAAAGCCTGTCAATTATTTTGCCTTAACAGGCACACAGTCCTGGTCAAATCAGGATGCCAAAGACTGTGAAGCTTTTTTCAGCTTATTGAAAAGGTGTTAGTAGTGATTAGATGGCTCTGACATGCAGTTAGGGCTTTTGTGGGGTTTAAAGTTGCTAGCAAGTATTCCCAAGGCCAGCAGAGCTCATCTGAGGATAATGAAAGTGGCATTGACTGTGCACACTTTGCCCTTCACTGACCTTTGTGGCTGATGCTATTCTATACCTATCCTCATTGCTCCTAACATGGGCTTGACTGAGTGGGCAGAAGCTAGAGGCCAGAAAAAGTAATCAAATGGTCCCTGTCTAGTCAAATCCCAACTTTAAATGACACTGTCATATTAAATATGTCAACCCAAAAGAAATATTATTTGATGGTTAGCCATACCCCACTCCAGCATATGAGGTCATCATTGGATTCACCTTTGATTGGGCCATAAATAGCAGAGATGGAAACTGCTGTGCTGTGCAATCATATTGCTATCTACTTCCTTGGAATGCCATAGTAGAATATTCTATAGTAGGAGATAATTATTAAAGTGGGAAAAAGACTCCATCTGTGGATCAATCCTGGCATTAAAATCACCAGCCCTAATTGCTCTGTTTGGATGTTCCTAGATGGATATTCTTTCCAGTTTATCCAAGTATTTTTGAGTATCAACTCAAATGGAGTATATTGGTCTATATGGACAAAGATAAACATTAACAATTAAAAACTCTTGACCAGACAAATTTATTATGGATGCTAAAACTAACTCCTTGCACCATTTAAGCTGGTTATTTGTGATCCCTGGTCATTGTTGGACATCAATGTGCAAAGGCCCCTGTCAGGTGCAAACAACTAGATACACATGTAACCAGTGGTGGGATTCAATTTTTTTTACTTCTGGTTCTGTGGTCATGGCTTGGTGAGTATGACAGGGGAAGGATACTGTAAAATCTCCAGTCAGAGGTAGTGTTTGCCACTTATCTGAACTACTCAAAATTTCCACTACCGGTTCTCCAGAACTGTTTAGAACCTGCTGAATACCACCTCTGCATGTAACAGTTCAAAATTACTGATTTATTGCTCAAGCTTATGCACAGGAATCTTCTCAGACCCTCAAGCACAGTCTCTGAGAATTCCCTTTGTGGCTTTCATGGAAGGTGCAATGAACTGCAGAGCCAAAGGATGGCTTGAAACGCCTATCCTTTAAATACACCTTAAAGACCTCATTCTTTTCTCAGTGCTAAATTATGTGGTTCTGAGATTTTATTGATGTGCTGGTGCTGTTTTCTTAACCTTGATGGCTTGTAGATGTATGGATTTCAACTCCCAAATTCCCCAACCAACATGCTGGCAAGAAATTATGGGACTTGAAGTCCATACATCTTCAAGTCACCAAGGTTCAGACAATCTGTATTAGAACCTAGATTATATCATCTACTTTGTTTTTATTATATGAGATGTGGTTTTAAGTTGTATATCTCCCAGAGGAATTATGAATTGGGGGGGTTATAAATTTGATCTATAAATGAATATAAATGCTGCAGAGAAAATCAAATACTCTCCCTGTGTAGTGGTTAGATTTGGAGCATATTCTGAAAGTTATAAGCATTCTTCTGCAAATATTTTATGATTTGAAATGATCAGCATTAGCACAAGTAAACAATGGTTACTCTCAAAAACTATGCTTAAGCATATCTGGTAATTTCTTTTAGAATTCTACAAAATACTGCATTTATGTATGCTGAGTTGGAGGAGAAAGAGACAGTTTTCTTCTACTTTTAAGAACTGTTAGAGTTGTATTGCAATTGATTTTTATATTAAAGGAATTTATTTCAGCCGTATATAGGTGAACAGAATTTCACATTAGACCTTTAAGTCTACAATATATTTCTTTGCTTACAAAAAAAAATCTTTTTTTTGACAAGCTAAACCATGATGTGCTCTTTTTAAAAAACAAAAACAACCTATGATCAAAGAAATTCAAATAAAAAGTATTAATGAATAAATCAAGTACAGTTCTCTCTAGTGTCTACTTTGGTGGTGTCCCATGCATTCCAAAAGGCAGGGTAGGAGGAAGAAAAAAACAGAGAAATTTTGCATAGTATAATTGGAAACAAAGAAATCATTCAGACAGTTTGAAGGGTGGGTAAAATACATTCCAGAAGAAAGGTTAAGACCCCGGTTGGGTAATGAATGCCTCCACAATAAACACTCAACTCACGTGATTGAGCTGGAGTTGCCATTGTACTCTTGTGCTAAAGTTTGGAAGAACGGACAGAAAAATAAATTGTATAAGTCTTTCCAATCCTATTTGTCATCACAGGTAAGCTTTTCCTTAGTTTTACCCAGTCGGCATTTCAGAATAGTCTGTGACCTAATTCACTGAGGAATGTGAACTCATACCAGCCTTTTTATTCATTGCAGAGAACAGAAACAGAGGCAGAAAATGAAATAGATGTCATGCGTTGGTAAACTTTTTTTCCCCATCAATTTTATGCTGATTTGGACCCACTTTTTCATAGGCAAAATCAAATCAAATTCTACCTAGAGCTGACAGCCAATCAATTTTGAGAGGCTTGGATTTCAAGTTAAATTATGGCACTTGAGGAAACTGACACTTTGGTTGAAATGCCTAGACAACCAAATGAATTGTCATCAATTTGTCCTTTTAAGGAGAGACAAAAAAAACTACCATACTTTAGTACAGAGGTCTTCAAACTTGGCAACTTTAACACCTGTGGACTTCAATTCCCAGCTATGTTGGCTGAGGAATTCTGGGAGTTGAAGTCCACAGGTCTTAAAGTTGCCAAGTTTGGAGCCCCCTGCTTTAATAGAACCCCAGGCTGCATAGCTTGTCACCATTAAGGCCCAAATGCAGAATCCACCATGTCTGAAAAGTACTTCAAAGAATGATCTTTGTTTTGGTTATCTCTAATGCAGAATATTATCGAATGATATCACCTTGATATCACACAACTACATTTCTTCAACAAGAAGTTTTCTGTGATATATTTCAACCACAAAGTTAGATGGTGGTTGAATTTTGCATGGAATCATCTGAGTGCCTTTTCTGATAGAGGCCAATAGGAAGCATTGTCTTGTGATGCTTTAGCCTTGGAATCAACACAAAGGCAGGAAGAAAACAGATCACTTGAAAGATGGGAAATTTTATCCAACTAAGAACATTTCATCAAAACATTTTTCTTCTTGGAGATAACCCCCTAAAATGTTTACTTTTTCATTTCAAACTGAAATGTTTTTTAAAAAGTAAAATAATTTTCTGTTATTTTCCATTCCATTCACTACTGCAGGCCCCTTCAACTTGAAGACACCAAGGATTATTTTTTGGACATTCTGTATTTCAAGCCCATTGTTCTGCCATTGTTCTCAAGTCCTCTAACAAGTTGTTGAAGGAGAACATGGATGACTTAATGGAGAAGGCAGACCTGAAACTGCTGGTTTCTTTCCATAGTAATCACATTTTCTTCCTGGAGGCTTTGCATGATATCACCAATCTCAGCTAGTTCTTGTAAATGCAGTAGCAGTAGACTAAAGAAAACCACAGGTTGGTTCTGTCTCAGAAATGGGGAAAGGAAGTTGTTGCATATTCTATATTCTGTATTCTAGCATATTCTAGCCACATCATCTTTTTATTTCTTCCAATTTCAGTTTTGAAAGGGGCTTTCCATGTTACTCCAGACTCTCTTCCAAATAGGGTGAATGGGAGCATCTGGAAGTACGAGATGTCCTGTATAAGTCCACCAAATGGGGACCTGTTAAGTCAAGTCAAGTTGGTGGCTGCAAAGGAATGATGGGTATCATGGGTGTCAAACTTGATTTCATTGAGGGCCACATCAGGGTTGTGTCTGAGCTCACAGGGGTTGGGGGGGCATGGCCAAAGTGGGCATGACCAGCTTGACATCACTCATGTTGGGGCACACCTATGGTGGCCTGAATGCTCTGCCAGCAAAAATGGCTCCCAAACTCCATTTTTGGCTGGGACGACCTCTTGCAACCCTCTGCAATGAAAACAGAGCTCCATCTTTATTGGCAGAAGCAATGAGGACCAGTCCTTCACTGCTACCAGGAAGGCCCTGCGGGCCAGACCTGAGCACCCTATGGGTTGGATTCAGTCTGTGGGCCGAAGTTTGAGTTTGACACTCATGATCTAAACTGTGCTTGAATTTTTGTTGATGCATAAGCTTCACGATCTACCAGCCTGTGATGACCCAGGGTGAGATACAAAATAAACAGTCACAAAAAAACAGATAAAGCCCTTTTTATTCCTTCGCTTTGCTTCCAAGCTCCAAATATCCTTGACTGGAGACAAAAAAACTCCCACACGAGCAGTTACAAGAAGGAGGAAATGCCGTTTAAATTATAAAGAGTAAAAAACAACACAAACCAGGAAAGATAAGGGCTTGAAGACGTCCACAGATATCAGAACACACACTGGGAAGGACGTCAAACTCAAGAGAGGAACAATAAACTAGAGATAGTTCCATGCTTTGTTTCCAGCACTCGCCCGTATGCATGTCTGTCCTCTTATCCAGTTGTCACAGCTACAGCCCATGAAGAGGATCAAGGCCCTCTCCTCCCCAGTAAACCATGTCTCTCCCTTTATCCTCTCCTCCCTGCGTGCCCTAGGATGAAGAGGGGATGGGCCTGGGTCCTCTGACTGCTCAGCCGGCCTCTGCCCTTCCGCAGCCTCCTCCACAACTTCCGGAGCCACACCTCCACTCCCTGTCGGCTGTTCCTCCTCTCCCTCAGAGTCAGTCTCCACCAGGGGCATGACAGCTACTGTACTTAAAAGAGGAACAGCACTATCCCAATTTGATGCAACACATTCCCCTTGCAAGAATCCTAAACACACTGACAAAAAATAAATAAAATAAAAACAAACAAATGATCCACAAGAAACTCAAACGTTAAGAACAACCATGAAAAAGCAAAAACCACGGCCGCTCTCAATCCTCTTATTGAGACCATCAGGAGTAGCTGGATTTCACACTCACCTTCCTTGGATGCCTGCCAAAATTCAAATGCTACCTTGAAAGCCTGAGCAACCGTAAGTGTGACGGCTTGAGCCTGAAGGGAGAGGAGGGGGGGATGGGTGGAAAAAACAGATACAACAGCGATTATAATGGGGCACTAAGAGGCAGCTCCTTTTGCAGATCTGAAACCAGCGAAGGAGATTTGTTAAACCAGGAGCCTCCTTCCTCCTTCTACAGCTCTGTCGGTTCCACACACCAATTAAGACTTAATTTAATAGTGATGCTGGCAGTCTTGTGGCTACAGAGAGTCAAGAGGCAGCTGTAGAAAACCTTGGGTCAATTCACACAATTGTTTGGAAGGCTTGTCTTCCTTTCTTTGAAGAGAAAGAGTAGAGTTTATAGAGAATTGCTTTGCCTACAGAAAGTGGTTCATTTTTTGGGAGGAAAATCCACCCCTCCTTTAAACGTAAGTCAGCATGGTGCAGTAGTTAAAATAGGACTGTTGCAAATTTGTTCTAGTCACTAACTCTCAGTTCAACGTAACTGAGAGATTCCCCCCAAAATGGAAAGAGGTGTTCTGATCCAAACCTTGTTCCAAGGAAACAAACATGAAACAGAGGTAACAGAAAAACCTTCTAATGATTCTTTATGAATTCCGTTCCTTCACGGTTAAAAGGCTGTTTCCAATTAATGGTCTCTGATAAGAATGAGCCTTGCCAAGGTGGTGCAAGGCTGCCAAGAACTCTAGATAAAGTGACTAAGAAATATTTCAAACACAAAGAGTCTCCAAACACTAACCAAGATATTCCGAACATCCACCAGGCTTGAGTACAAAAACTTCTTTGCTTCCCGCAAAGAACTCCGGTTTCTCAGCTGGCTTTTATCTCCTCAGGGAGGGGCCATTACCTTGCAGCCTTACTCCTAAGTCGCCCATGCTGCTGCAGCTGCTCTTTCCTTTGAGCAACCCTGCGCACCCTGGGCACAGGCTCCTCGGGGGCCTCTTCATCACTGCTGCCAGCCTCCACAATCTCCAAAGGCAGCACTCCACTC
>JANHFN010007856.1:233448-244349 GCA_032468175.1 Toxicocalamus goodenoughensis | reverse complement strand
TAGCATTTATAGAATTATACTGTGTTTACACGCTGAATACATGAATTAAGGAGCCATCCTACCAGGAGAAAGAATAACATTACAATCTTCCAGCACCCACAGCTCCTGGAATTGGTTTTTCTTAGCATTCGTACATTCATATAAAGTTTGGAATAGAAAGAAATTTCCGCTGTACATGTTCACAGTAGCTCATGCCTTGGTCACCTCCCATTTGGATTACTTTAATGAACACTATACATTAAGCTACCCTGAAGATCGCCCAGAAGCTCCCACTGTTCTGAATGCAGCAGTATGGGCAATGATGGGTGCCCTCACCTATCTAACATGCCTGTTGCAAGACTTGCAGTGGTTTCCAGTTTCCTTCCAGGTGTAATTCAAGGTACTGGTTATCATCTTTAAATCCCAATATGACACAGGGCAAGGTTATCTGGGGGATTGCCTACCCCTAAGGACTTCTACCTGTTTTACCAGGTTAAATAGCACGGCTAGGCTCCTTATCTCTTTCCTTAAACATTGTCATCATATGAGACCTAGGAAGGTTAACCTTTCTATTTTATGGAACAATCTTCCTGCTGAAGTTCAGGAGGCCTCTACCCTCCTAATCTTCCAAAAGTCATTGAAGACCAGGTTTTTTCCCAAGTGCTAGGATAAGATTAGTTGACTGCATGTCAAAAGTTTTAATAATTTTAATATGGATTTATGTTGTTTTAATTCTTCATTGGAAACTGCACAGAATTGGGTATAAGATGGAGAACTATATAAATGTTTTAAAGAAAACAAAATTTTGCTTCCATAGAATGTCACAGAGATACCATGGCTTGCACAATTCTGATCTTTGTAGCTGTAGACATATCATGGCATTTGAATATACTGTATTTTCCAAGGCTTTCATAGCTGCTCTAACAAGTTCTAGTCTGTGGTGTATTTCTTGACTGCTTGTTCCTTTACTGTAACTTCATGGTTTATCCTAAAAGGCAAAAGCTCCAATAGCTTTATTGTCAATCTACTTCTTGCCATAATACTATAGCTCAACTGAAAAAAATATTTCCTTCCTTTTTGTGCATCTTGCTGGCTTAAAAGCTTTGCTTTTTTGATAAAATTGAGTTTATCTCTTTTATTTCTTCCTCAGCCCAACCCCTTCATATTCAATTACAAAGGCACAGACCAGTGATAAGTCACTGAAAATGTGTGTCTATGTATGTTTATACACATACAACCACACACCCGACAACCTGTGACCTGATGGATCACTGTTTCAAATATATTTCCTTACCTATTTAGAGAAACAGAATGACCACGGGCAGGCAAAAGATTAGTGGGAGTGGGATCAACTTTTTGTTAGCTTCCCCATCAAGTTTCCTTATGGAAAGCGAGCAGGAAGAATTGGAAAACGTCCTTCTTTCCTTTTCTCCCTCCTTGCTTCTTTTCCTGCCAGCTTGTCCACTGATTTCTGGCAAGTTGTCAGTGAACATTGGAAATGAGGACCACATTATTGGAACTGGCTGTAGCAACATGGCAATGGTGTTGAAGCAACAGCAGTGCAGTGGTGCTGAAGTGATCATAACTTTCCCAAATTTAATTGCCATGGGACCTCACATTCTATAAGTTTGCCCACTTCTTGGTTTTCCCACTGTTGTCCTATACCTTCCAATTTCACCTAGTTGAAAGTTACAAACAAATACAATACTTTTATGAGTGAATGGATATGTATTCATGAACTATGGTGGTGCAGTGTTTAGAAGACAGTATTGCCAGATACAGTAATTCTGCTGATTGTTGACTGCCAGCAGTTCAGCAGTTCAAGTCTCATTATCTCAACACTGACTCATCCTTCCATCCTTCCAAGGTCAGTAAAATGAAAACCCAGCTTGTTGGGAACAATAGCCTGATTCTGTAAAAAACTTAGGGAGGGCTGTAAAGCACTGTGAAGCGCTATATAAGTCTAAGTGCTATTGCTATTCCATACTCTGAACTACCAAAATATATTTCTGCTCTGTTGTAGGCAGACTCTCAAAACTTATTTAATGTCTACTGATGACAATTTTGAAGGCTACTATATAGCTGAGGGCTACAAAGTCAACTATCTTATGGGTTCCTACTAGAACATTATACTTATAACAGCTTTGTCTTGATGCAACTTTCATTGATCTCTGTAAACTACATAATGAAGCTTTCCAACCAAATTGTTTTTGAATGGTTGAGCATCAAAGCTGTTGGGGTTAATTGGTTCTTTTAATTGCTACTTTCAAATATTAAATGTCCTTCATGCAAATCTAATGGGAATCTATTTCTTCCCTTATCCAATTGCCAGTTTATAGCTTTTTGGAAACTGAAGCAAATACCAATCAGGTTTTTCAGATTCAAAATGAAACATTCATTTGCAACTGTTGGCAATAACTGATTAGTTTAATTGCAACTTCTTTAATAGATTTAATATTGGGTGTACATATTCCTGGCTGCTGAATAATGGTTGGATCAGGGAAACTCAATGGGTATCACTCATCTAAACTTTACTCATTGATATGGGTGATGTGCATTGAGCTTCCCTAATTATTATTATTCCCTTGTAGGATGAGCTCTACCAATCTGGAGGTACTACTGGACTTTTTCTGCTTATAGTTTGTTCTTGGAAAGTAAAATGGAACATGACAGGTCCTTGATAGGTAGAATGGAACATGACAGGTCCTTGATAGGTAGACAAAAATGCCAAACCCACTGAACAACTGGCTGTGTGTGATGTTTATTATCAATAACAGTAACAACAATAATAATAAATATTAACTATTAATTATTTCAATTGATTTATTAATTATTTTATTTTATTTGAATTATCGCTATTATTGTTGTTGTTGCTATCCATCATGTGAGACTTTGCAAGAGAGTTTTCAGGTATGGAAAGAAAGTACAAATATTTTTTTAGAAAAAGACAAGATAGTCAAAGTCTTTCTTTCAGGCTTTTAAAAATAACTTTTAAAAGCTCATTGTCTTTGCAATGGCTAAGCAAGATCTCTTACAGAGCACTGTTTGAAATGATCGTAACATGTCAGGTATTGTTTCATCAAAATGTGGTAGAATTTCAATATTTCCTTTTGTAAGATAAGTTGCTGAGTAAATCATATGCACTGTATACAAGTATTATATTTATCAGAAAGAATTCTAGTTCTGAATTTAAAATATATCCTCAGGAAGAATGTAAAGCTGTATGTATGTATATATGTATGTATATAACAAATTGCTGCTCTGAAAATTATGGAAAAGTAGACTATGTATATCATTCTAATAAATTTTGTATACTCCTCCCTACAATATCACTGAATGCTAGAATTGGGATAGCTTGTAAAGCTAATGCACTGTACATAATCTTCCAAAGTTCAATGCTTCATGAGTTAATAACAACTAGAGAATATGAATCTCATTGAATAACATCTGAGAACCAACACCTGGTGACTCACAAATAGGATGAAACTGGCCATTTAGTGTTCCTATGTGACTAAGATTACTGGAAATATGATACAAGTATATATTATGTAAAAATAGAAAAATCCACCCCACCAGAAAAGTGGTAGAACATGGGGGCATGACATAAAGTAACATCCATACCTCTATGCTCCGAGAGTTTCAGGGAAGGTGGAAACCTTATACAATTCTGATTGAATAAATACCTTATATGCTATCGTCTCTGACTTATTAAGTTGAATTGCTGATTTCATTGATACCAATCCTAGAGATCAGTCTTTATAAAAAGAGGAAAAAAAGATGGTATACAGACACAGAGGGACAAAACTCTCAGCTTCACTATATTATCAATCTACGGCCTTCTATTTACTAAAATCAATCCTAAGTACTTCTCCCCATCAAACATATATATTATTCACCTCTGCATTTATTACTGCATATATGTATTTGTAGAGAGACAGTTTGGTGTAATAGTTAGGGCACCAGACTAGAACCAAGAGTCTGAATATTCTAGTTCTGCCTTAGGCATGAAGCCAGTTGGATGACTTTGATAATCTTAGGAAGGAGGCAATGTGTAAGCTATTCTGAAATCTTGCCAAGAAAATTGTAGGGACTAGTCCAGGTAGTTGCCAGGAATCAAAACTGAACTGAATGAAAACCTCTCCACCACACACAAGTGTATTTGTACGTATTTGACATAAACTGTCTATGTATATGGTGCACACTAGCAGGAGAGTCATTAAAAAAAATCTGTTACTGCAAGATCCAAAGGAACAGAGAATCCCCTCAGTATATAAACTAAAACACTTCTGGATTATTTTATTATACACCAAATAGAATCTATTCTCAGAATCTGTATATGCTACTAGGGAGGGAAAGAGGGAGGGAAAGAGAATTGTGCAAGTGGTTAAACTATCAGACTATAAATTAGGAGAATTCTAGTCTCATTTTAAGCATGAAGGCAACCAGGTGACTTTGCTCTTAGCTCTAGGAAGAACAGGTAAGGACAAACCTCTGAAATATTGCCAAGAAAACTACAGAGACTTGTGTAGGCAATCACCAGGATTAAAAAAACTAATTTGAAGGCATAAATATAAAATCTTCACTGGATGGTGTTAAAACAAGGAAATTTGCAGAAATATCAGGCTAAATGATTTTATCAGGATAAATGACTATAGAATCCGCTCTCAGTACAAAGTTTGATGTTCTGGTTTCAGTCATTAGAAGATTCTGTTGTCATCAGAAGTTGCAGAAATAGGACATCCAGAAGCTGGCTGAAGTAATGGCTAAAACACTGGTATTCTACGGGAAAAGAAACATATCACCAACTTTAATATTTCTAGTGTGTATGCATGTGCATAGTTCTATGTTTATGTATGCATGTGGATAATTATATATTTTTTTATCTTCAACCATCATCTGATATGACCAATCTCCCATTACACCAGTGAGGCATTGTTACAAATACAGTTGTTCTGGTTCTAGCTTTTAGACCCATAAATATGCAAAATACCCATTCTATGACTTGTTTCATTTCATACTGGCTAAGATTTCCAGTAGTTTATGCCATGAAACTGTTTGGCTGGTGATGTTAAAACTAGGACTGAATGGCTAATCACATTGTACCTTTGGCACAATGAAGTGATGGTGAGGATATATTTTATGTATGTTTGTGTGAATTGATGTGAGCTGCAAAATTTCTGGGCAGTATATTTTTATTATGCATTGACTAAAAATCTATCTTATTGCTGTTGATGAGTTAGAAACTGTGCTATATTTGTTCTGATCTTTCTTGTGTCTTGCTGACAGCTTATGTCTCACTGAAAATTCCCTGGGTTCAAGTACAAAGAGATATTGGAATGGGTAAACAACTTTCTGCTGGGGTTGGTTTCATCTACAATATGCAATAGATTATTTATAACCCTTATCAGTTGGAATTCATTGTACATCAAACACATACATTGGGAACAATTAAGATTTATTTCCCTGTGATGCAGACATTTTCAGTAAGTGTCCATTGGGATGTTTATTTGCAGAAAACAAACCATCTGTGTTTGGGAATCTCTAGAAAATATGTTCTGCTTGGCTGAGAAGCTGTTTTGTGTGAATGCCTGAACTAGGAGTGGAACTGCTCCAGTGACTTAGAAATACGATTGAGTGTCTTTTAGGACAAAATGTGCTGCAGGCATAGTTTACTTTGCCAGTATTAAAGAACTGTAGATTCTCAAGGAAGTGGATTTTAGATAACTTTCATCTATATAATGTCAAATAACCTTTCTAAATTTCATTCATTTCTTCTTACAATTGTTTTTCAGCTGCAGATTGATTGAATGGTTAAGATAATTCACTCCCTACTCCCAATTCAACAGATCAGTGCATTTGGGGTAATAGTATTTTTATTTTATTTGGTATTTACTTATGTCTAAGAACAGTATAAGCAAAGTGAAAATTATATCAATAAGAAGTTTGACAATATAATATTCAATTTAAAAGTGTAATCTAATCTCAGCATTGCCATAATTAAAACTGGTGTTCAATACTGTCCAGTTTTAGAAAGCACCAGGAAAAAAAGATAAGCATTTTAATTCTTTATCTCTAAAATTCAGGAAATCACACTCTGGCTGCAATTCAAGTAGAGGTCAATTCCAAAGATAAAGGGGAGTATATCGGAATATCAATTATAATTATAGCGATTTACTTATTTCTTCATTTTATTTATTTGATTTGTCAATTGCTTACAAGATAATAGGTGTAAGTATAAACATGAGTAAGAATACAGGAAATAGCTGCGAATAAATGGGGACAATAGGACAAGGACGGTAGACACGATTGTGAATGGGGTGAGATCAATAATGGATAGTTTGAGGTTAAAGGAGTGGGGGTTAGGGGATGTAACAACAGAGTCAGGTAGTGCATTTCAGGCATTCAGGCAATTTAAATAACTGTCTGTTTCTGCTTACATCCACAGGTACAGATTAGGTGAAACATATGTCAATAGCAGTAACTGCAAGAGGGATCTTGCAGTTCTGGTAGAAAATCACTTAAATATGAGCCAGCAGTGTGCTGCAGCCACCAAAAAAGCTAGTGCAATCCTAGGCTGTTTCAGCAGAGGTAAACAGAAGGACTAGGGGCAACATGATACCAATTTTCCAATATTTTAGGGGCTTGGCACAAAGAAAAGGGGGTCAACCTATTTTCCAAAGCACCAGAAGGCCGGACAAGAAACAATGGATGGAAACTAACTGGGGAGAGAAGCAACCTAGAACTAAGGGGGAATTTCCTGGCAGTGAGAATAATCAGCCAATGGAATTCCTTGCCTTCAGGAGTCATGGATGCTTTATCACTAGAGACATTTAAGAAGAGATTGGACATCCATTTGTCTGAAACGGTATAGGGTCTCCCCCCGCAGGGGGTTGTACTCAGAGGTGGTATTCAGCAAGTTCTGACCAGTTCTGGAGAACCGGTAGCAGAAATTTTAAGTAGTTTGGAGAACTGGCAAGTAACACCTCTGACTGGCCCCATCTCATCTATTTTCTGTCTCCCACATCCCAGCTGGTCGACTGGGTCTTCTTTTGTTGCCCTGCATAGGAGGACGGAGCTGGAAAGCAGGTTAGTGGGGTGGGGAGAGAATGGAGATTTTACAGTATTCTTCCCTTGCCAACCCCACCAATCCACGTCCACCAATCCATGCCGTGCCCACAGAATCGGTAGTAAAAAAAATTGAATCTCACCACTGGTTGTATTAGAAGACCTTCAAGGTTCCTTCCAACTCTGATGATGATGATGTCCTGATAAGTTAGCAGCACCAACCTAACTGAATTGATAACAATCCTGACAATCCAGCCAAGATGGGACCTAGAGGCAGAAGAAAGATATGAATCAAGAAAGGTCTGGATCATAAGAATCATAAGAATCTGAGAACAGTCTGAAAGAGCTGCCAGCAAGACATTTCAGTAGTCCAAATGACTGCTTAACTCAATAATAAAAAAATGCCAAATTTTACAGAGATTCATTATGTAAACACTGCATGTTTTTCAGGAAAGGAAAGTATTATATCATTGATAAGTACTCCCAAATCTTACTCTTTTTGAGACACTTGCAATTCTCAGTCCTGAAAAATAGAAGAAACAGGAAGAGGAAAGAAAGGATTAGGATGAAACACAATAAGGATTGTCACCTATAAATTTTAAAGTGATGGGAATACATTTAGTTGAAAATCCTGGGAAGACACGACCCTACAATGCAGGGTATGGGAGCTCATTAGGATGTCATCAGTATAGATACAGTAGTTAAACTAAAAAGAAGATCTTATGAAAGTCAACAACAAAGCCTAACAATGAACCAAAATAGCTCTAGGACTGAACCAAACTCTTCATAGTACTGAAAAAAATGAAATATAGGATGAAACCAAGAAGAACCGAATATCATTCTTAAAGAAGAAAATAAAATCTAATGATCAAGGGTATCAGATCCTATAGACAAATCTACCTGGTCCAGTACTGATAAATAATGGTTTACCTTAGTCATCATCAAACCAGTGACTGATCAGTGGAATGATCTACACAAAATTCTGATTAAAATAGAAAAACAGTTAACAAATAGGGAAGAACTTGCTAAAATTATTGAAACAAAAATGAAGACACCGAATTAAAAGTAGAAAAACTGAAGCAGCCATTACTTTTTTTTCAAAAAAGGAAGATTTTTTCAGAAAGTCTAAAAAGAGCATAGTAAAGAATATTTAAAAAGAAAAGAAATGCATCAAGAAAAGAAGTGGTACTGTTAATTTCTGAAATGATTTTGGTAAGCTTTTTTGTTTTTCAAAAAGTAGAGAAAATAAAGCACTAGATGAGAAACAACTTGGAATAATAGAAATGGTGCATGAGCTCCACTTTGGGTTAGAGGCCTGGTGTGTTTCAATTTTAGCCAAAAAATATCTGTCAGAATCATCAGAGGTAAGTAAAGAGAACCTTGCAATATCAGCCTATGGCAAAGATGAAGATAAAAGAGATTGATATGTAGCAAAAAGCTGTCTGGAAGACTTGGCTTGAACAGAAATTCAATTTTAGAAATAATTTGGTTTGGTTTTTTCTGGGACTGCAAATACATCAGTAGCATCTTTATGAAAGAACTCCTTTGACAGCAGAAGGGGGCGTTCTAAATTTCTGATCTAGTTTACGAACATGAAGTAGAGTGTTCCTAAATATGGAGACAACCACGGATGCAGATTCTTTTTTCCCCTAGTCTAATCAAAAGGCAAAATTTAGGGCCATTGCCAATGCCTCCGGAGGTTCAACTTCAGATGAAATCAGCTGAGAGGAAGGAAGGCCCAGGACTAAATCAGAAAATGAGTTAATAGATGTAAAACAGATTGGCCTGATCAAAAGTCTTTGATGAGTTGGTAGTGGAAAGATGCACCCCAGAGAGAAAAAATTACAATAAAATGGCCAGGTTAGGTTTCTTTGATTAAATCACAAAATGCGAGCTGCATATTTTTACTTCAAATTAACTCAAAGATATTATTCCATGTAGAAGTGTGTGTGGGAAGGCGGTGTCTCTAACAACTGTAGATTAAAGAAAGTTATCAGTGAGTGAACATCGTTACAAAAATTTAACTTCAGAAATATTAAAATCCCTAAGCCACAATTTCAGGATGATAGTTCCTTGATAAATGGATTTCTTTGTCTCAGACAAAGCAGCGATTTGGACTAGCTTGGGCAAGGGGTGGCTTTTACAAAAATATATCCAAGGAAGCAGATAAATTTATGCTTTTCTCTCTAAAAATATACATATGTAAAACCAGAACCATGAACAAACATTCTTCGGAGAACTGTCCTTATATTTTTTTTGCCATGGGGCAGATTTCATTTTAAACATGAGCAGTGTAAAAATATTCTGTTAAATAGAGTCAAATAAAAATTAATGTATGGAATCAGATTCAAATGCTTGTATTCAGACATTATACCCAAGGCTTTGTGGGGGATTCCTTTTTACTGTATCATACAATGAAATGGAGAGTTAGATAATACAATATCCCTCCTTATGCCAGGTATGCCCCCACCCCAACTATCCATGTATAATTAATTTTAAAGTGGCAGTATCATAGGCAACACTTGATCTCCAACAATATTTAAAATGATTTTTTTTGCCCTGTTGAGCAGTCAGAATTTAACTGGAAATATTTTACTTCTGTCCTCTGTCTAACATATTTCAGTTGCTTAACTCCCATATTTCTATTCCCAGACTATATTTAGCCTTCAAGACTCGGCATCTTGAATGTGCTATTATATTAGAAAAACCAGAATTAATATACAACTGTTGATTATGCAAAATGGACACAGATACATAGGCACACATAAGGTACAAATGTCTATACAGGTAGTCCTCGACTTATAACAGTTCATTTAGTGATTGTTCAAAGTTACAACGGCACTGGAAAAAACTGACTTATGGCCATTTTTCATACTTACAGCTGTTGCTGCATCCCCCATGGACACATGATCAAAATTCAGATGGTTGGTAACTGGTTCATATTTTTGCAGTGTCCTGGAGTCACGTGATCAGCTTTTGCGGCCTTCTGATAAGCAAAGTCAATGGAGAATCCATATTCACTTAGCAACCATGTTATTAATTTAACAAGTGCAATGATTCACTTAACAGCTGTGGCAAGAAAAGTCATAAAATGGGGCAAAACTCATTTAACAAATGTTTCACTTAGCAACATAAATTTTGGGTTCAATTGTTGTCGTAACTTGAGGATTACCTGCATATTTTACTGGGATACAGAAACATGCTGGAGTTTTGACTATTACACTGCCTGACAGGATCCTTCCTTAGGCTCTTAGAACTTGATATGGTAATGGTAATGGTAAAGAACCTGATATTTTTTGATCCGGGGGGATTTTAATCTTCCTGATTTAATGGTAATCTCCAGTAAGGTGCAAGTGTTTTTGTCCCACACAGTGTCCATGGGCAAAAGCTTGCTTCTGGATTTTAGGGCTCGCATAAAATGAGGCTGTTAGCCTCAATTCTACTTGAGACCAATGGGATCAATGGGTCATTTCTCTGTGTACATATGCTAATTTTATCCCAGGAAACACGGTTTCCACATTTCATGGGTGTTAAAAAATGTATCTGACAAACTGTATCCCTTGGATAGTCCCATATAATAATTACTGAAAATTTTCATAGAAGGAGAGATGCAAAGACTCTCCGTGTTTTAATAAATAAATGAATAAAAATAAAAAAATAAAAAATAAAATGAGACTGTGGAGTCACATGAATTCTGTGGGTTGTGGACTTCTACCCCTATCCCACAATTGTCCTTCGCAAAGAGTTTTCTCATCTAAATCAACTGGGGGAAAAATGAGAAAAAAGGGGACCTGGAAATTGCCACTACATACACTGGAGGGCAGGAAAAAGTGGTGCGATCACAGAATTGTGTCTTC
>JANHFN010007856.1:199945-216451 GCA_032468175.1 Toxicocalamus goodenoughensis | reverse complement strand
AATCAAGAACTATGAAAATGCTGAGATTAACCTGCCTAATCTTTTGGCCACGCGCTCTAATGAAGTGCAGACTCTGAGATCACTTCTCAAGAAATCTCAGGAAGAAGAGCGCAGGGCTTCCAAGAAGCTGAGAGACGTTGAGGCACAACTCTTAAAAACAACGGACTCCTTGCGGGCATTGCAGAAACTTTGCAAAGACAAGAAACTTGAAGAGAGAGAACAACTTCAGCGTAAATTAACATCACTTACCCAAAAATTGGAAGCTAGTGATAAGAGAACCCAGGTAACATGCAACGTACATTGCTTAGAACTACATAGTGTACCCTTCCTGGCAGTGGTGGGATTCAAAAATTTTTACTACTGGTTCTGTAGATGTGGCTTATTTGGTGGGCATGGCTTGGTGGTCATGTGACTGGGTAAGACGTGGCTTGGTGGTCATGTGGCTGGGTGGGCATGCTGGGTGGTCATGTGACTGGGTGGGAATGGTCAACTTGACATCACTCACGTCAAGGGTGTCTTGCCTGGCCTCTCCTTGCCTCAGAGATACAATTTCCCTCTCTATTTATTTATTACTACTAGAGCTGTCACCACTCAGCTCCATGCCAGCCCACATCTCATCCCCTGCCTGGATTCTCCAGCAGCTTCTGGGGATCGCCTGCTGGGAGGCACAGGGACTAGGTAGCATGAGGCTACTCTGCCTGCGTTGCCCATGGCAGCTACCCCTCCCTCGCCGAACAAGTGTTTTGTCAGTTGTTGGGGGGGGCTTCATTTGTTCAACTTCTACCTATCCCACCATTAGGCACCACAAAAAAAGGAGGAGGCTAATATGGCCTGACAAGAAACAAGAGCAGCGGGGAAGATGCGAGAAGCGAAGCCAAGTCCACACTCCCACACAAAGCCCTTCACCTGCCCCACGCGCTCGGCCCTGCCCTTCACCCCACTGCTTCACTCCCACTAAGCGTTTCCTTAGTTCCCCAACCTTTTTTCCACACAAACTTCCCCCACATGACCCCCACCAGTGAGCTGTTTAGTTACAGCCTCTTTGGGCAATGAGTTGGAAAAAGGTTGCCACACTCACCCTTTCTCCTAGCACTCACCCATGCCTGTGAGCACTTATTGTCTAGTCCCATTAGCCCGACGTTTTAGCTGAGCAATCCTACTCTTCCGTGAAACACATGCGCCCCTCCTTGCCAGGCTGCATCTCATGATTGTATGATTGTAAATATTGAATAATCTTATTGGTTTATTTTTAATGTGTTTAGGATTTGGAAAAGCAGCTGTCGTTGAACACTGCTTCTTTCAGACATCAATTAGCAGTTGAGAAAAAAAAGATAATTGAAGCTCAGCTAATCACAGAAAATTTACAAGTAGAAGTCAAGTCGCTGAAGCTAAAACTTCAGGTATTTAGAAGCTTAAATCACATTTTTCTTACCACAGAAGGCATCCAAGATGCTATTCATTAAATGCTCATTTGAGCTGAGCCTATCTTAACAGATTTAACAGACAATCAGAGTTGGAAGGGACCTTATAGGGCATCTAGTCCAACCCCCCCGCCCAAGCAGGAGACCCTACACCATGTCTGACAAATGGCAGTCCAATCTCTTCTTGAAGGTCTCAAGTGATGGCGCTCCCACAACCTCCAAGGGCAAGCTGTTCTATTGGTTGATTGTTCTCACTGTCAGAAAGTTTCCCCTTATTTCCAGGTTAAAACTCTCCTTGTTCAGTTTCCATCTAGTTTTCCTTGTCTGGCCTACGAGTGCTTTAGAAAATAGATTGACCCCTTCCTCTCTGTGGCGGCCCATCAAATATTGGAAGACTGCTATCTTGTACTGTGGATCGTTTTTTTCAGCCTATAACTAAAGTGTAGATTGGACAAATGTTTTAATTTATGTAAGACCATTTCCACGATACCATTTCTAGGAATAGATACTACCTGAGAAGTGTCTCCCAAGATTACATGCTTTTCAAACATGTTAATGAAGACCTGTATTGATAGAAAATAGGGTGTGTGTGTGTTTGAAACTGGTCAAAACCTTCACAGTTCCAAAAAAAAAAAGGATATTTATTCTCCAGAATTTTTAGAAAAGCAACTATTTGACCAAATTATGTCTAAGTAAATTTTTTAAAGAGATAAATACAATGAGATACTAGGGGGAGTTATGCAGTGAAATGTAAGATCTCTGAAGAACTGACATTAATACAATAAACTATATTACCAACATACATTTAATAATGCATTTCTTTAGGAAAGAGAACGAGAACTAAGCATAACAAATATTTATGCACATCGGATACGTAAAGGTCAGCCAGAGAAAAGTGATTCCTGTTCTTCTCCAAAAGGTAGCACCGACTTTGTTTCATACTTTATTGTGAAATAAGAAATATGATAATTCTTTGCCGTGTCAAAAAATATTTCAACTTCTATTTTCTCTTTTAAAATGGCAATGCTGCATTTTGTGAGCTCATTATTTAATAGTCATCAGTGCTGATTAAGAAAGACCATTCTCATAATTCCCTCTAGGAGCAAAAGGGTTAAAAGAAGAGAAGAGTTTGATGGATATTTCCTAAGAAATCCCACTAAATTCAAAAGTGTTACAGGATTTAATGTATATTCTGCTATATAGATCATTGTTCAATCATACCTATCAATCAATCGATCAATCAATCAATCAATCAATCTGAGTTCTCTTTTGGTGACTTCTGTAGCTTTTTAATTGGGGATATAAACCTATCTGAGTAATTGAAATTGCTTTATTCCATGGTGATGTTGCCATTTTACAAATGAGCTAAATCATATATTTTGAAGCAAAAAGTGTTAATAAAAGTCTAATTTATTTATATATTTGTCAAATTTATATAGCGTAGCTGCCCATTTTACTAGAGCTATCTATTGCTCAAAATCATATTATCGCTGTTTCTTCCTCCAAATTTAACACCACACACATTTTTATTTCCCAATCCTGCCTCTCTCATACAAATTCAATATATAGGTGGAACTAACAAGGAGAGTGTGTTTCTCACCCCTTTGTATATCTCTTTATTTTGAATGAAATACAGGAGTGGTTTATTATTGCCTTGTCTCATGCATTATAAAATAATCCGCTTGCTATTGCCACTGAAGGGATTGTCTTACATCTTCCTTTCCTGCTGCTCCTATCCAATATACACATCCTCAAATTATGATGATAATGGAGCTCAGAATTTTCATCATGTTATGATGGTAGTAAATGAAGGCACCCACATAACCATCAGGGTTGTCCTTCAACAGGTCCCTTGGTCAACCCCAAGATACCATGCAGCAGAAGATCAAGGAACAGGCAACATGGTGAAATAGCTGACTTTGTAGGAGATTCTGGCACCAGTTATAAGCCCCCATTTGCCAGATTTCCAAAGGAAAGACAGAAAGACTCCTCTTCAATTCCCAGTGAAGAAAACAGTCCCAAGATACCGCCTGGAAAAAAAAGACTTCTTTTGGAAAAACTGTTTGGTCCAAACTGCATCTCAAATACCAAATGATGGCTTGATTTTGTGACTCCAATCAAGGTCATAGAACTAATAGATATCGGATAGTGTTAGAACTAGGACATATTAGATCATCAGTATTGGTATTAGAAATGGGACATGCTAGATCATAGATATTAGATGTTATTAGTACTAAGCGATATTAGATATTTGTATTAGAACTAAACAATGTTAGATAGTAGATATTAGTGTTAGAAATATGATTTGTAGGATAATAGATATCAGATAGTATTAAAATCAGGGCATATTACAGAGTAGATAGTGGATAGTATTAGAATTAGGTGATATTACATAGGTATGAGATAGTATTAGAACTAAGCAATATTAGATAATAGATATTGATATTAGAACTGGGATACAGTAGAGTAGATAGTAGATACCAGATAGTATTAAAGCTAGGAGATATTAGATAGCAGTAATTACGGTAATATTAGGATGTATTAGATAATAGATTTTAGATAGTATGAGAACTAGGAGTTGCTGTAGTTACTATTGAAATAACCGTCACAAAAACTCTATTTTATGATCTTTTTGCACACTTTTATAAATCATAAATATAAAAGGAATTTTGGAAGAGATGTTTTATGACTTATGCCTATCAATTTCTACCGTTAAATAAGATTTCCTTGAAGTCTCTTTTTTCCCCACTTGAAACGAATAAAGAATATTTCTTTGCAGCTTATATTCACCACACGAGGAAGCCAAAGACTAATCTTTTAACTTGTCAGCTATATATCTGTAGTTATAATTACTAGACCATGTGGAATTAATGTTATAGGCTTTGAATTTTTAAATTTTAGTTATGTTTTTGGACAATGGTTACACATAAGAATTGATACAACTGAAATTATCAGGTGAAACTGAATGTTCAAAGGTTTTTTTGATAAATATACAGAAGTAATTGAGGCAATGGAAACAGCTTGAACTGCATTCTAACCACTAAGCCATGTTGGCACAGTGGTTAGAATGCAGTATTGCTGGCTGACTCTGCCCACAGCCAGGAGTTCAGTCCTGAAGGGGATCAAGGTTGACTCAGCCTTCCATCCTTCCAAGGTCAGAAAAATGAGCATCCAGATGGTTGGGGGCAACATGCTGACTCTGTAAACCGCGTAGAGAAGGCTGAAACGCACTGTGAAGCAGTATATAAGTGCTACTGCTAAAACTTGACTCACTTTCAAAGGAACTCCATGAGGAGATACAACACTTAACTGGAGCTGTTTGACAGATAAAGGATAGAGTGGAATAAGCGAGAGATTAGAAAATAAAATTTGTGAGCATCTGCAACCGAGACTTTTATGCATTCCCCTATAAAAGAAGAAATAGATAAACTGAGCCATCCAGACAGACAGCAACTCCCCCTCTTGAAAGAATGCTAAGAGCAAAGGGAAGCCGGTGAATAAAGGAACCATCTCCTTGAGCACTAGTGTCCATACTCACTCCTCAGGGCAACATGCCATCATCTTCTTTTACCAATATTGTTGGTTTTTCAAACTTATTGATGTTATCCTAAAACCATCTTGGACATAAGCAAACTATAAATAACAGTAATAAAAGGTATAGGTGGGAATTGCGATGCATCCTTATTTGCTATGTCACCATTGTTTGATTGTTAAGATATCGAGATAGAAAAGCTTAAAATAACCTTAAAAGAGATTTATTTATTTATTTTAGAATATTGCTGCTTATTTGCACATGCTGACCCAAGGTGGCTTACATGGATATAAAAACCATATAAAAGAAATAATAATAATAAAGAGAAAACTAAATCATAAAATAATAAATTTCCGGTCTAAATTTTCCAGCTCAGCCAAAGTCCAGGTGATAATTCCAGCTGGGTAGCGTAACACTGGAACTGCACATGTATTAATGGCTTTAATTATGTTTCCAGGACTTAGATTTGATTTTAATATTTTGTGGACCCTCCTGATGTATTCCTTTGGCGTTGACTCTTTGACTTTTCCATTCAAGATGTTATCTGCTTCCAATATGCCACATATTTGTAAGAGTCATTCTTTGCTAATGCTTTCACGATGCTTCCATTTTCCTGTTCTATTCCTTCTATTTTTTCCATTTTTCCTTGCTGCGTGGATAATAGGACACATTCTTCAAGTCCAAAGTTCATTCTGATGTCACTGCTGAACGAAATGTATAGAGTATTGATTTATGTTCTGTGGGACTTTTCGCATACAGTTTTAAGTCATCCATATATAGTAGCTGGTTGATTTTGCCATGTTGGCTTGAGATTTGGTAGCCCAGTTTTGTGTTTCGTAGGATTATTCTCAGTAGAATTAATGTGATGTTGAACAGTATTGGCGAAAGTGAGTCCCCTTGAAAGATTCCTCTTCTGATGTAAACTTCCCAATTGTTCTCCCCATTTGCTGTTACAACTTTCATTTTTCAACGTTTGCTTTCAAAAATGTATAAATATTTTTGCTGATTCCAAAGTTTTTCAGACAGGCGTTAATCCAGCTGTGGGGTAGTGAGTCAAATTTCTTCTTGTAATCAATCCACGCTATATTCAAATTCATTTTTCTTCGTCTTAAATTTTTTAGGACCATTTTGTCAATGAGCAGCTAATCTTTTGTTCCTCTTGATTTTTTAAAATTTCCTTTTTGTTCTACTGGATACAAGCTGTTTCCCATCAGATTATTGAATACCAAATTTGCTACTATTATCATTATTATTATTATCAGCCACCCAATAAGACACTATTATTATACACTAGCCAGCATCTTCCAAAGAGAATGATATTTTTGGTATTGGAGGAAAGTTCTGAGAAAACCAAAGACAGCCAAGAAAGCAAATCGGTCAATCATTGAACAAATCAACTCAGAGTTCTCACCCAAAGCAGCAATGATCAGACTTAAATTATCCCACTTGGGAGAAATTATGAAAAGACCAAGCTCTCTGGAGAAGGTTCTAGTGCAAGGAAATGTGAAAGGGAAAAGTAGAGGGCGACCAGCAGCAAGGTGGATGAACTTGGTTGCAGGAGTGAAGAGTGCATTATTGGTGGACATGAAGGACCAGATTTGAAACAGAAAATGAGGAGGAAAATCTATCTGTATGGCTGCTAATAATCAATAATGTAATCACTCAAAAATCCTAATTTAACACCTTGCTAAATGAACAGTTCTGAATAATATGAAAAACTCTATTTGTGATCTTTGATTGGCCAACTAAAGATGTTCACTGAACATGCATTTTACAATCCGTTCTATCCTGCATAAATTTACACCCTCCATAAATTTATCCCAGACCAAATTTCATTATACTCAGTGGAACATACACTAATGTAGGAATGCATTTCTTTACTTTTTTTTTGGCTTGCCTGGTAGGATTGATAGTTACCTTGCGCAAAATATAATATTTACAAAATGCTCTAAAAATTGTGGGTTTAGTAGGTTGCTATTTGATTAAATCAGGGAAAAGGAGCTCCTTTTCTTTCATAGTCCTGGATTGAGGAGTATTGTGCTCAGAAGAAAAACAGGATTTATGCAATGGAGTAAGGAGTGTGAAGGAAAGTGGAAATGATGGAATTATGAAAATGCCTCCCTAACTTCTGCCATTTTACCTTTTCCTTCCATTTGCCCACCAAGTCCCATGATGCTCAGAGAAAAAGTTCTCAAGTTGCCATAGTAGCAAAGATCTAAACAGCCACTTCTTTGCCAACGAAGCCTAAGAACCTGGTAATAAACGGACGTCGGGTTGAAGTCCTGCCTGGGCATCGTGGGGAGGAAGTTTAAACCCTGAGCGTTTCGTGGGCTCTTCGACTCCTGTTCTTTGGGCAATCGAGGAGTGCTTGGCTCGGGTTGTGGGTAAGCAAAGATAGCGACAGTGAAGGGAAAGCAAAAACACGTGGAAGATAAAGGCCTGATAGAAGAGCTCCTCCAAGGGACACGGGAAACGAAGCAGCTACTTTTCCCTTCCAAGTTGAATTGTGTTGCCAACTTCCATTAGGTCCCACTGCCAGGCAGCAAAGTAGGCCTTGGTGCCACCGAAGCATTATCTGTGGTCATAATTACACGGCTCGCTGAAACCGTGCGATTCTAATAATACTATTATTAGAATGTCACCTTGAATTATATGAAGCTATGTCACATGGATTTAATTAAATGACTAAACAACTGAAGTCAGAAACACTAAGTTAATGTTTATAAATATTATACAACAAAGGAATAGTTGGAAACTAATCTTTGTTTTTTCCTTCTTTCTATTTGTGTGTGTGTGTGTGTGTGTGTGTGTGTGTGTGTGTGTGTGTGTGTGTGTGATATAAGCATTTTTAAATATGGCACTTAGCTCAGAGACTCAGATCTTTTTCCATATTGTTAAAATTATTTAATGTACTGTTTTTTAGAGTTAATTTCTCATCAACGATAACGGAGCACTAACTGCACAATCTCTGCTTCAGTTTTTTTTCTTTTCTCCTCTTATTTCTTTATTCCTTTTTTATTTCTTTTCAAAGAAGTGAAACTTCTTTTTCACTTCTTTCCTTTTTACTTTTTAATATATATTTAAATATATGTTGGGCTGAGAAGTTTCTTTCAATTGCATTGTCATTTGTCTTTTTCATAATTTCCTTACTCATACTTTTTTATCTGCGTGTTAATTTATTTCAGGAATGGGGAACAAACTTTTCTTCTTTTTCATTTCCTTCCCTCTAAAAACTTCAGACTATTATTTTATTTTTAAACCTGCTGTATTTATCTCTGCTTTTGTTCGTACTTTTATTATCCATTGTTATTTTTAAATACTGTCTCTCTTTTCTGCCCCTCTTTTCCTTAAGCGAGGTGTACATGTATATATGACACATATGTATTATGCAGCTTTTCTCTACTTTTTTGATTTATCAGGAAAATATTTCCTCTGTAATAATATAATGCAAGGGACCAAAACTGTGGTGATCTTTTTTGGTACAGAATCAGAACAACAACATTTAAACCCATGAGATCAAGGCTTAAGTAAATGTTTACTTCATGCATTTTTTCTTTGTCTGACTACAGTGCCTTTTCCTTTGGGAAATTTAAAGAAATTGACCATCTTCCCTGCCATTGGTGGAATGATGGCAACTGATGATACATCCCTTCATCCCACTGTCGAAGACGATAAATCATGTGGACAATCTAGAAAAGGTGGAAGCTCAAACAATTCTGCAGGTACTCTTAGTACGAGCATCAACATCAGTCAAGACAGTTCCAGGCAGTCTGGAAGTGCTCAGTTTAACTATTCCAGTGACTTTCATGATAACACTTCAAGAACAGCTGTCAAAGGCAGCAAGAACAGCATTTGTTCAGAAGAAAACAATGCTGGAACTACTCAGAAGAACTATCACAAAGATTTTCACTCAGGTTCCTCTGCAACCTCTTCAGGCGAAGAATGTGGCAGCTTCACTATCCCATTGCTGCAGCCACTAGAAACCCAAGAGTGGAAATTCCCAGCAGAGAAAAAGGAAAATGATCTCCGTACAAAAGGTAAGAAGGCAACTGGTCACTTAGAACACTGCGGTTCATTGCAGTTGGCAGATTTCAACAGAACTACTGGCACATAAGCCTTTCCTAAAAATCAAACGGTAGTGCCGTAATTGCACTTTTGCTGGGCTACCCTGACACTTCTACACTGTAGAAAACACACTATACTTTGGGAAGTCATATGAATGTGTTAAACATATTTAAACACTATGTAGTTCATTGATATATTAATGTATGACTTTCAACACCCTCAGTCAGTAATTCCTCCCTGTTTGTAATGACGGTCGTGTTGATGGGTATAGTTCACTAGTCATACAAATGTCAGTGTAACATGATTTCAGTAAATAAGCTGAGGGATCGGAAGTATGGTCCAGTATATAAAAAAAGATTTGGCAAATTTGAGTTGTTCATTCCTTCATTCTTTTGGAGGCAATTACTTTCACTATTTTATCATTATTTGGATATAGTGTTCAAGTTTCTGTGTGTATATGTGTGTGTGTATCCATCTGACTGTCTAGGCAGTCTTGTACAGTGGCTAGGGTGCTGGGCTACCAATCCTGCTTTAGTCAAGACTTGCTGAGGAATTCTAGGAGTTTAAGTCAATGCATTTTAAAATTGTCTAAATACTGTCTTAATATATAATGTGTGTATAGCAGTTATGTCTTACGAAAGCTAGTATTATGAGAGTTCATGTAGGATTTCTCACAATAGGTCAATCAACAAATAGTTGCATCAGAGATTGACTCAAGAAATGATATAAAAGGAAGTGAATCTATGCGGTGAATACATATTTGAGCATTTGGCTCTGAGGTTTATGTAAAATTAGGTGATTCTTACTTTGCTGAATCTTATATGCCATCTTCATATTTCTTTTAATGCAGGAGGCAAAAAGTTGCCTAAAAAGAAACCTCCGCAGAAGACCTCTGCAGAAGACCATACCATCAATGCTCAGGAGAAGAATAACATGGCTTACCGTCTATTGTCAGCAAGAGACCATAAAGTGAAAGAACTGAAAAACAAAGTGGCTGTTCTCCAGAATAAATTGGAGACATCTACTATGGAAAATAAAATATTGAAGGGTCTTCAGTGGCAGCATTTGAAAGCAATCAAGAAATATGAAAATGCCGAGTTTAACCTGCCTGATCTTTTGGCCACGCGCTCTAATGAAGTACAGACTCTGAGATCACTTCTCAAGAAATCTCAGGAAGAAGAGCGCAGGGCTTCCAAGAAGCTGAGAGACGTTGAGGTACAACTCTTAAAAACAACGGACTCCTTGCGGGCATTGCAGAAACTATGTGAAGACAAGAAACTTAAAGGGAGAGAACAACTTCAGCATAAAGTAATATCACTTACCCAAAAATTGGAAGCTAGTGATAAGAGAACCCAGGTAACAAGCAACGTACACTACTTACAACTACATAGTGTACCCTTCCTTGTCCTCAAACACACTCACACCTGACTGTCACCCAGTGGCCCCGGCGGCTGCTGCTCCCCCTCCCTCTCGTGACAGAGTTGCAATGCCCCAAAACTTCTGGAGCAGACACAGTACTTAAAAAACAACAACGTTGCATCACACACATCCCCTGCATTGCCATTACTTCTGCCTGTCATCCAATTGGCTGGCGGTTATTTGTCCCATGCAGCCAAAGACCTGGGGAAAATGGTATTTGGGGAAAAGGGGCAGGGACATAGGGCGAGGGCCATTATTTTTGGTTATACATATTATTTTTGACATTTTTCTTTCACAATGTGGGTCGATTCCCACTTCAAAAATTGTGAGTATTATAACTGAGATTGAGGATTTTCATCCTTTTGGAAACACTTGATAAAATTTCAGGTGACTTCCTTTAGTTTCTAATTCGATATTTTATTATTGTAAATATTGAATCATCTTATTGGTTTATTTCTAACGTGTTTAGGATTTGGAAAAGCAGCTGTCGTTGAACACTGCTTCCTTTAGGCATCAGTTAGCAGTTGAGAAAAAAAAGATCATTGAAGCTCAGTCAATCACGGAAAATTTACAAGTAGAAATCAAGTCGTTGAAGCTAAAACTCCAGGTATTTAGAAGCTTAAATGACATTTTTCTTACCACAGAAGGCATCCAAGATGCTATTCAGTAAACGCTCATTTGAGGTCAGCCTACCTTTTACTGTGGGACTTTCTTTCAGCCTGTAACTAAACTGTAGATTGGAGAAATGTATTAATTTATGTAAGGCCATTTCCACGTTACCATTTCTAGGAATGGATACTACTTGAAAAATGTCTCCCAACATAGTGTGCTTTTCAAACATGTTAATGAAGGCCTGTATTGATAGAGAATTGAGTGGTGGCGGGTGAAACTGGTCAAAACCTTCACAGTTCCAGGAAAAAAAGTATATTTATCCTTCAGAATCTTTTTGGCCAAATTATGCCTAAGCAAATATTTAAAATAGAGATAAATACAATGAGATACTAGGGGGAGTTATGCAGTGAAATGTATGATCTCTGAAGAACTGGCATTAATAAAATAAACTATATTATCAACAAACATCTAGATTGGGTTTCTCCTGGCTGCTTGTTCCCAGATGGTGGAATTCATTGATGAGTTTAAGAGTAAGGAGACATTTGATCTTGGCTGTTCTGTATCAATATCTCAAGCCTGCATTATTTGCTAAATGCTTCACACATAAGCCTTAATATTCTGTAGCAAACCATGGGAACTCCTGCCAATATGTGGCATGAAATGGTTTCTGCATTCCATAGTCCTCCTACTCCTAATTGTGTTCAATATTTTGCAGCCTGCACAGCACTGCAAAAATTACTCTGATAAATAAAGCTGTTGCTGCTGCTATTGCCACAACTTCTGAAGGTTTGTTGTTTCTCTTGAGCTTTTTTCCTATTTCATGTCAATAGGATTATCTTATCTAAGAGCATCATCAAATAGAACCTCAAACCTTACCAGGGTATTTCATTTATCCAGTGCAGGTACAAGGAGTAGGATCGAAAGAGTCACTTTGTAGTATGATCAGCAGCAATAAATTTAATAATGAATAAATAATAAAATAAAAAGCAATCCCATAATGTTTGCTAAATAAAGGAAAAACAGTTCTCTTGTGTACCAGAAGAACCTAAATGCTAAACAATAGTTAGGAAGAAAGGACAGGTATCAAACATGCAGTCACCAAATTGCTTTTGAATCCAATTTCCTGGCTCATTTCAAAAAGAGTCACCTTTGTGAGGAAGCCTATGTTATGTTACATTACATTATGTTTTTAATTTTTATATACTGCTTTATTTTTTATTGCCTTCTTTACTGTGACACTATACCTGACCTCCCTTTGCCTCAGAAGATCCTATGAAGGCTGGCAACCCTAACTATAAAGTAGTCATCAAGAGCTCAAGGGTTTGAGGCATGAGTGACAAACTCATATCATCACGTCATCATTGTGTGACGTATCAGGACTTTTTCCCCTTTCACTAAACTGGGTGTGGGTGTGGCCAGTAAATGATACATCCGGTCCATGGGCCAGGAATTGGACAGCCTGGTTAGAAGTGTAATTGTTGTGGGGGTCATCTTCTCTCACCCATCAACCTGCCATATGATTTTGTATGGTCAGGAAACATCAAAAGTAAGCAAGGAATTGAGGATCAGTATGGTGGGTAAAGTAGGGTATTACTTAGGTACCCATGTCTTGATGATTTTAAGAGCATAAATGCAAATGCAAATAGAAGTTCTGCTTGAGCATGCACTACAAGATCATGATTTAATGGGACTTCCTTTTGAGTAAACAGCATATAGTCACACTTCAGTACCTTTAATTCAAGCTTTAAACCTACAGTCTTTATCGTTTTATAGCTGGAGTATATTTGACTTTGTCTTGCTGTGGCATCAAAATCTACAAGATTACCAGGTGAAAGTTCCATAAATCTCAATTGAATACTATTTTCTAAGGTTTTCTGAAGGAACTGGTAAATAGTTTGCAATGGAAAACTTGATTGTGAACAGTTGTTTTCATTTACTTTACAAGTCAATGCTGTCTTCATTTTCACTAGCTTTCCTTGAGAGTCTTCAAATGGTAGGATTTGTAACACCAGAATAAAGAAATATGGAATGTGTGGCATGTGTATAATTAGGGATGGATAGAAACGTAGTGTTAAAACAATTGAAGACTACTAAGTTTGGGGAATTAATTACCATGTTTGCTCCATCCTCAGGTAAGATCTACATCTGGAATATGCCTTTTCACATACTTGGACCCTCTCCTTACCCACCCATGCAACTGCCACTTATCCAATTTATTGTATGCTAATGTTTGGAGAAGAAGAGAACTTGGTATGAATGTTTTTAGAATGTGGGAAGTCATTTTAACATTAATCTAGTCACCTCTAGACTAAAGATGGACAGCAAATAAATAAAATTTACAAATATACAGATTGCACACAAGAGATTGGGAGATGGAGACAAGGATATATGGGTTGTATTGAAGTTCCATGAATCTAATGGTATTATCCATATTATTTATTTTTCCTATACACACAGAATAATATTAAGCAAGTTTCACATTGAAGTATATATATGCTATCATAGAATTGTCAATTGGATAATATGAAGATCATATATTGCATTAGAGATCTACCTCACATTGTTAGTTTGGCATAGAATATAGTGGGATGAAATAGTGTGTCTGTGTGAAACTCTGTTGAATGATCCCTCAGTGTTATTGTCCATCCAAATGGATAATGAAGACCTTGGGAAGACTAACGTGCTCCCACACACACACACACATACACCTACCAGCATTCCTGTGTTTTGTCTGACCTATATAATTCTCCTTTACTACATAGTGCATATAATGACCATATTGGGAAATGATTAAGGCCCAATAAATAATTTAGGTGATAGCTTGGATTACTATAACCAATTGAAACTAAGTTAGTCAGCAGCCAATAGACAGTATTGCAGAAGTAGGTTTTGGAGATAAAAGAAGTACATTTGTTTAATGTAAGGTAAGAATTATGTCTCTGGATAACTCTAATAAGTTGAGTGTCAATTTTGGATTCTTTTGAAGCTTGGCTCGAGGCTCATGATTTAATTAGGGCAATCGCGGGAACCCTGACATGAAGTGCAGGAGTAATAAATGTTACATGGCTAACACATTGAACTTTGGAACTATTCCTCAGATCCATAGTGAGAGTCCATAGAAGGTAAGAACTTAAGGTCCTGGAAGGTAAAGACCAATATGGGAAAGACTAATGCAAAAGGCTCAAGGGCTTTTCTGCCTCATCCATCAATGGCAGCTGAGCACATGATCAATGTATGTTAACAACCGTCATGAACCTGCAATTGCTGACAGTCTGTAATTGGTTGGCTGGGAGAGGTTTGTAACCAGCATCAAGACTGAAGTTGCAAAGTGGAAACCAGTCCTACCTTTCACCAAAATGTCACGTTAACTGAACCCATAAAGAGTTTGGTGAATACTTTTTTTCCATATTCTGAAATAAAACAGTATTTTATTTGCTCCTTACTTGTATTTAACAGTGCTGAGTCAAATGCATCTCTTTAAGCTGTGAGAAAGCAAGGCAAACTGTAGCTATCACTGCAGAGAATGAAGAAGTCATAAATTGTTCCGTTTCCTCTGAGTGAAGAAGTTTAAATTGCTGTGTTCTGCTGCCCTTAGCAACAAGAATGTAGCAATTCTGAACCTCTCTCCAGAAGCAATAGACCTGAGCCATGAGACAAAGCTTCTCTCCCTCTTCCTGTTCTTGGCTGGATGCTATTATTTGGTTCACTCATAAACTTATGCTCTGTTCTTGTGGGTCACTCACTGACAGTTTACTTTCCCACTGTTTTTCATCTAACTGCAATATTGTATTTTACTTGGAGAAGATTTTTGCGTCCTTTTGCTGAAACTGTCATTAAAATTGATCCGTTATCTTCTTTCAGTTTTGGCTAGACATTGTAAAAATATCAATGATGTTCTTAAAAGATAATTTGTCAAAGATCTAATAAATGCTTTAATTATCAATCTATTTGTGTGCTCATGCTTGTTTGCTGTGCAAACGCCATTTCGATTTCCCATCATTTTAAGCACACACAAAAAATATGCACATGCAAACCCACACCCATAGATATATGCACACCCATAGGTATAGGTGTGGGTGCACGCACACATATGCACATGTCCTACTGCTGTCTTTGAATTAATGATGATAGTGATAAAAGAGGGAAAAGTGAAAAGAACAATATTCCAAGCTTTTAGAAAGATAGGATTACTGAGTAAAACAGGCATTTTCTCCAAACCAAAGAGAATAGTAAATCTGGCTAGATCAGTGGTGTCAAACTGGTGGACCACAGATCTGATGTGTCATGCGCAGATCACACCCATCCCAGCTCCGTGAAGGAAAAAATGTAGTGATACATTCACCTGATGGTAATGTGACACCATGAGTTTGACACCCATGGACTAGATATTCAGAAAAAAATACATGGTGAGGCATGAATATCCACAGACAGCATGGAGCAAACCACAAAATGTGTTATTTTGTCACAATGCAAACGCAATCAGATTTTTATTTTATTTTATTTATTCTATCATTGCTTATAATAACATAATGAGCAGAGTTTGCCTTGTGATGTCATGATGCATATTCCATTATTCTGACATCATCATGGCTAGCTGTGTGAATAGTTGGGGTGAAATGTGGGGTAAAACATTTTCCCTTAATCACATTTTCCTACCCATTATTTTTTTCCATACTATGAAAGCATGCAACTTTTCATAATTGGGGATGATTTAGTTCATCAATTCATCCATTTAAGTTGTTTCTGATGCATTATATAGGTTTTTGCTGCTTTTTCTTTTAATTACACAGCTAAGTAATATGGTGTGGCACAAAGTTAATCACTACAATCTAAAGAGCATTACTTGTTCTCCTACTCTTGTCACATAAACTTTTAATACTGAGCCTTTAATTATCATCCTCATTGCAATTTTGTAAAGAATTACCTCTTATTGATTATCTACTGTGGAGTAAAACTTTTGCCGTGATAAAATGAAGATGGAGAATTATGCTGCATAGCATTGTAATCTTCCTGAAATTCATAGACAATGTTATCAACGAAGGAGAAATGATCTCCTGAAATTATTAGTTCCTACTCAGCTGCTCTATCATCTGTGAGTTCTTGGAGAGCTTCTAGTTGCCCAACAGAATTAGAGTTTAAAGGTTAGGCTGGGAATTTGAGAACAAAAACCCATCCCCGATGTAACAATTGGTAAACACTTGTTGACACCGAAATAGCATGGTCCAGCTCATGGCATCAAATCACCAAAACAAAAATCTGAGAGGAACAGACTTCCGGTTGAGGGCTTCAGTGCCAGACGGGGATTTGCGATTGTCCGTGATCCCCGCCTGGGCTTGCTGCCACAGCGCCCTGAGCCAGCCGGCTTTGGGGCTAAGCCACTCTGTAGAGGTGGTGAAGACTGGGGGGCACCCAGCAGGGCAGGAGGAGAGCCGCATCTCTCCTCCCCCGCTGGCAGAA
>JANHFN010007856.1:177336-187530 GCA_032468175.1 Toxicocalamus goodenoughensis | reverse complement strand
AGATGCAATGTTAGTAATTTGTTCTTATATTGTCTAGGGGATGGCTCCTCATACATCACTTCTCAGGTTTCCAAACTTTTTAAAAGATCTGTAACCATCAAAGGAGAACGCTGTAATTCCCCTTAGTCAAGTTTTTGGTGACCAATTGTTCATGACTAATTTTCCAATGTTCTTCTTTTGTTGTATTTGTGTTTTGGTCTGTGACCGCAAATAAAGTATTATTATTATTACATTAATATATATTATGTCATTGTTTTAGTGCCTTCAAATTTTTTTTTCTTGCAATGGATAATTGGGCATTGTGTTACATTATTTCCTGCAAATGAAGTCACTCTCTCTTTGGTGACATTTTAAATTTTAATCAATTATAATGATAAATTCTCTGAGAGCCAAGTGCTTAAATGATTTATACACAAGAAGTGTGCCTTTTGCATAATATCAAGATGGATTGTCTAATAGCTGTAAGTCAGGTTTTGATGTAATCCTTGAATATTCTTATGAAATGAACCTTGTACTGAATTATCTTTTATGTCAAACTAGGTTCTATAGTTCTTAGAAACTGAAAAACTCAAAGAAAAATTGTTCACAAGGCATCAAGCTGTTGCCTTCTTGTTCAAAGCTTCTAATGTAGATAAATTGATGCCCATTAGAAATAAACTTAATTCTACTTGGTACCTTCTTTGAATCAGTAGTGTTTAAAACCAATTATCCATTTTAAAAATTTAATCAATTAAAAAAAAAGATTGTGCAAGTAGGTATTGCAATGATCACTATATCCTCTGCAGCTTGGTGTAGTAGTTAATGTGCTGGCCTAGAAATCAGAAGATCATAAATTCTAGTCTCTCCTTAGGCATGAAAGCCAGTTGGGTGACTTTAAACCAGTCATTATCTCTCAACCTAACAATCTCACAGGGTTGTTGTTAGAAATAAAAGAAGAAGAGGAAGGAGCATTATGTTGCCTTGAATTATTTGTAAAGTAATGAAAGCAGGATAAAAATAACAACAATGTTTGAATACATGCACACACCTTGGATTCAAATTAATGGATACTCTAGTAAATGGAAATTGTAAAAATGAAACATGGATACCAAACTCATTGCAAATTTGTAAGGAAGCCAGTTCTCCCTTGCAAATATATTATTCCCTTTTTTATTTTTCTCTTTCCTCTGTATAACTTTCATAGAGAAAGATCAAAGATAGATCACACTAACCACTGCTCCAATATGAAATTTCAAACTAGTTGTTCTGTTTTGGGATGCTGACACAGAATGTTGTGTATACAGTGGCCTAATCCAATAAAACATCTCTTATATTTATATGTAAAATTGTACAGGAAGAATAATTTAACATTATAGGACATTATATTGGGCAAAAATTAGGAGCAGTCAGGTAGCATCTTTTCCAGCTAACAAATTTTATTAAGAAGCCCAAGCAGCTCATGAGAGTTTGTGCTTTATAATATAGCATTTGTTAGCTGAAAAAAGTGCTATTTTGAACTTCATGAGCTAATTCTAAAAAGCTTGTCATATGGAAATTTAATGCACTGCAGTGAAGGTCATGGGCATGCCAGTGTGTTATTTGAAATATAGACAGTCTTTTTGACTGTTATTTAAGTCACAACTGTTAAATTTAAAGAAAGTTTACCTCAAATCTTTAAATCCTTAGTTTGATTAACAGTCTTAGCCTGAGAATGAAAAAGACATTCAGGACACCTCTGTTGGGAAAGCATTTCAGAAGAATGAGGAGGAAATGGAGAAGAACGAGAATACACACCTTACAAATCTTCATATCTTGAACGCAGCTTAAAGTATATCTTAAAAGCTTATGCTCTATAACAGTTAAACAAGACATCATAATATTCCAGTGAGACTATTACTATCTAAAGTGATACCATTTTAATGTTGTAATAATAGTAGAAGTTTCTCATAAGGAACTCATTAAAGTTGATTAGAAGGCACTTACTAACTGATTTGAACAATAGAAACGAAATATAATTATTGCCCATTTTATCATTTTTAATTAACAATCTAATTTCAGTAGCATTTTCTGCTGAAATGATAAGCTTGGGGGTAGATGCAGTTTTCTTTATATGTGGGAAACAAAATAATAAGCAATAAAGAATTTTACGCAAAATGTTTACAGCTGATTACAACTTTGAAACTTGGAAGAAACCTTTCATTCTCATTTATCAACTAGTTACTCATGAAAAATATTGAACCAAAATTAACAACTAAGTGATTTCTAGCAAATTCTCCATTTCTTGCATAGATTCCCCAAATAATTAATTCCCAGACAAATCCAATAAACCTATCAGATGTAAATTACCGTTTTGTTTGGATAACAGTACATAAGTTAATTAGTGGTGATTTTTTTTTGTAAATTCCTGAAAGTGACTGAAAACATTAAAGGATACATGATGGAATCCTGAATAAAAAGTAGAAGCAGATTTTTGTATTTTACTACTTATAAATAAAAATAAACAAGAACTGATGGTTAATCCAACAAACCATTGAAACACCATCTAGAGAGGTTTTTTTCCCCTGAAATGGACATTTATATAAATTTGGTTAATAAACAAATAACTACACTCTGATATAATCTAAACTTCCTAAACAAGGCCTGGGAGAACAGAATTTTAGGAGAAAGGCAGGTAATTGTAGAAGGTATATTTTGGCTGTCCTGATAGATGACATTGTTTAACTGAAGGTTCTTCTGCTGGATCAAACTGTCTTGTCTCATACCATGGGAGATAGGCAGTCCCTCAAGTAACCAAAGCTCTTTGCTTTGTAGGGTTTCATAGGTCATAACCAGAACCTTGAATCACACAGAAGCAAACTGGTTATCAATTGACAAAGTGACAAAATTAGTGGATCAGCAAAATGCTGTGAACATAGTATACTTAGATTTCAGTGAAGCAACATCATGTAAGTATTAGTATCACTTTATGAAGTCTTAATAAGACCACATTTGGAATACTTCATCCATTTCACCACAAAGATGTTGACACTCTGGAAAGAGTGCAGAGCAGAGCAACAAGAATGATTAGGGGTCTGGAAGCTAAAACATATGAAGAACAGTTACAGGAATTGGGTATGTCTAGTCTAACGAAAAGGATTAGGGGTGACATGATAGCAGTGTTCCAATATTTGACAAAGACAAGGGGGTCTACTTATTTCCCAAAACACCAAAATGCAAGACAAAAAACAAAGGATAGAAACTAACCAAGGAGAAAAACTACCTAGAACTAAAGAAAAAATTCCTAATGATGAGAGCAGTCAACAATGGAATAGCTTGCCTTTAAAAGTTGTGGGTGCTCCATCACCAAAGGCTTTCAGAAAAAACAAAAAACCACTGGACAACTATTTGTTTGAGATGGTATAGCGTCTCCTGCTGAAGCAAGGGGATGGACTAGAACAGTTATCCTCAATTTTTCTGGGACCAGGGACCAGTTTTGTGAAAGATCATTTTTCCATGAACCAGAATGGGATGGTTTCAAATGCAACCTGGATCCCATGCATGCACAGATAAAGCTTTACTTGCTTGCCCACTGCTTAGGCCACCTAGTTCCCAAAAGGCCATGGACCGGTACCAGTCCACAGCTCAGAGGTTGGGTATCCTGGAGTAGAAGACCTCCAAGGTTCTTTCCAACTCTATTATTCTATGTTCTATGAAACCATTATGTGGAGCCATCAGGTAAAGATTGGAGTTCATGCAGGGACTGGGGGGGGGGAGGTGGAGCTGGGGAGGACTTATTCTTCTAATAGAGAGTGTCAACTAATAATGTATTTATTCATAAGTCAAATACATGATACAATTAAATTATTTTGCTTCCATATACTCTGGTGTACAGACCATATTACAAATGGTAGTGCAAATGTATTCCTTATAGATCAGTCTGTAAAACAATTAATGCCCCATTCTTCTATTCCATGCTCCTTTTCCCTAGAAAGAGGTCTCTAGGTAGGGCCTCAATGGATTTGCTTCCCAAAAAGATCTCTAATTTACCTTGGGGAATAAGCAGTCTGGAACCTTTCTCCATTAGTACATCTAACTCCTTCTAATTCTAATCTCAACTGACACTGGAATTTGGCTTAAAGTAAAACCTGAAGGGCCTCCTCAGTCTTTCTATTTCAATCTGATTTATTTCAAGAAAAGCTATTTGGGCTTTTGATAAGATGAGTGGCATATCTTAAGGAGGGTGTCCTGGGATTGTCACCACATAAAAAGAAGATAAAATATCTAAGGAATGCTGCAAATATTACAGTGTCACTAACTCTGTTTCTTTAACCTTCAGAATTGTCTGGCATGATCCACCTGAGCCCTTGCTTATGGGGAAATGTGGAGTAGAATATTTTACTAAGCCAGCAAAAGCAGCTGTAAAAATGAGTGGTTAATCTGTTACCCAAGACTCCCAAAGAAGCTAATGAAGTCAGTGCAGAAGTAAATTGTCATGGAGAATTAAGATTCATCGTTTTCAAACTTGACTATAAACATAGGAAGGGGAAATAAAAATGAAAATGCATATTATGGGGAAAATCCATTCTGACATAATATAAGAGTATTAATTTGAGGATCTATAGCAACCTTCCTGAGCTCCTGAACTCTGATTTGAAATTCCCAGAATTTCTTATAGGCATTGTCTAAACCGAATGGCTAAATCAAGATATATATGATTTCCAGCACTGCTATAGCAATATACATCTGAACTCTGAAAATTTAGAAGTTCTGTACTAAACATTCTCTCTCTCTATGTATGTGTTTGTGTGTGTGTATGTGTGTGTGTGTGTGTGTGTGTGTGTGTGTAGTCTTAAAATTCAGTGTAATCTTAACATTAGACTGATATAATATTTTTAGGCTACATATATTGATATGGTAAGTTTACTATAAAAAAATAAAACAGAACATCATAAGGTTCAATAGCTGAAAGTTATGACTACATAAACATGTCATTGATGTAGGCAATCAAAATCCCATCATAAAATATTTTACATTTTCTAGTTTGCCAAGGATAACTTCATATATATATATAGACACAAAGATTACAGCACTTCTATTCTGAATTAATATAATTGTTTCCACATGGAAGCTATATGACTCATCTTCTGAAATTGACAAAGTTCCTGGAAGTTCTCCCCTGCCCCCAAGGTTGCCCATAGAATCCTGATTACAAAAGCATGTACTCTCTTTATGGCTTTTTCTCCTTGATATGGTTCTGAAAATTAGAAGAAATGATTTCTTTGAAAATACTGTACTGCTTCATGTGAAAATAACAACTAACTGTAAGAATTCCTCGGTTGGTGCTTTGTAGCTTTTATACTCTTTCAGAGTTATATTTGCCACATTCTCTATGCCATGTTGGATAGAATATGGAAAAATAACCTGAGTCTGGCCTCTGAGGTAATGATGACTAAACCTAATTACTCAAACTTTGTTCTGAACTTTTCATGGTGTTCCATCATCTGCTGTGAGAAAACATCTACACGGTTCTTTTGTACACTCATTTCATAGCTTTCAACTATTTTCAGTCATCATCAGATGAGTAATAACTCAATGAAAGATATGGTGACAGGGAGAAAAATCTTTCACAGTGGCCTAAAGATTGGATAAAGTGGGAAGAATTCCAGAATGTAACCATGTAATGAAACGGATTTAGCACAAAATAGGGATGCTCATTCTATTGTTGAATGTTTCCAAACAGTCTATGCTGACTTTAGAAGAGATTAATGTGCATGCTTCTGAAGAAATCCAAACTTATAACATATATGATGAGATATATAATCATGCCACCCAGGATATCAGTCATGCTAGAAGTTGTTACGTTCATCATTATTTTCATATTCTTTCACCATGGATTTTTTTATTGGCTATTTTGTTGCTCATCACAAAACAACTGAAGGTGGGGTAGTCCTAGCATTTATCCGCATAAAGGTGAACGAAGAAATTTTTTGTTTATTCAAGGTTTTATGATGTAGGTAATTCAGCTATTAATAGAAAAAAAGAAAAAAGAAAATTGACTGGTTAACATTTCTCAACGATCTCTAGCATCATACAAATATAGACATGAACATGTTTATAGCATTTGAATATTAGCACAGACTGAAAACTGAAAACATCCCAAAAGAAGTCCGATTTGGTTTGGACTTGTTTCATGAAAATTTAGAAACATAAAAGGTGAATCTGTTGTCCATTGGGGTAGGTTTCAACAAAAATCCTCACCTCACTTTGTTGGGAGGATTTAAAAAGTTACACTTTGAAAGTTTAAGGAAGAGTTGTTGCAAATATTATTATGGTTAAGTACAACCCATAAAGCAGAACTGGGAGCTTGCAGACCTACAGAAGTTCCTGAGTCATAGATGCACCAACCAGTGTGACTAATACTGGAAGACATTGGAAGTTGTAATTCAGTAATATCTAAAGGTTTATCACATATTATGAATATTCATGTTGTGGTCCATCAGAATGGGGCAGGGGGGTTACATAAAATGCCCCTTCCCCCAAAAAGTTTCCATTCCATTCTTCTGCTTAGAAAATAGCACACGTATAAACATGAGTGTACTATTTTTTCCAGGGACTGAGACTTTGCCATACCTCCTAGCCCATGGATTGCAATCTGCATTGGCTAACAGCAGCATAAGGGAAATGCAGACTGGGTTTATTATCAGTACCTCAAAACATTAAAAAAAAGATTTTTAAAACAACCAAAGAATAAGAGCTCCCTGGATGTTTACAGATCTGCCCTGTTGCATAGGCAGGCATCACAATGGAGAAGATATGTTTCCTGGGTCTTGTAGGTTACCTTGTTTGATTAGGGGACATGGAACATGCCCACTTTACCCAATCTTATTAGGTAAGCAAAAACTATTAGATGTAGATGGTCTCTCAAGTAACTAGACCCATGCACAAAAATGTACTTCATTTTTTTTCTTCCCTGATTATTACCATGGATCACAGCAAACTTGGTTTCTCTCATATATAAAACTGTGATCATTCTTGTATCGTTCACTGGTTGTTGTTTTTTGTCCTTCTGAATGTAATGAATCATGTTGGGTTTTGTGTGTGAGTGTGTGTGTGTTTTAAGATTTATGTTCTTTTCTTTGCCCATGACTTCATATAATAGACTTATGTTTAACTATATGTTTGAAACATACAGTGTTCCATACATGTCTCTTGATTTGATTTATATAAGTGTCCATCTTAAGTACATGATTCTGGGAAGTTCATAGCATTAAAATAAATAAAAATATATAACAATATAAAATCAAATGAAATAGAACACAACAGCCTGAAAATCATAAAAGCCCTTAGTATAGCCAGCAGTCAGGCTCAAGAAAATGTAATCTTTAAGGCCCTGCACAAGTCTGTGAGGTTTAGAGAATTAGGTTCCAGAGGTGGGTGCTGAAGCAGAAAAATCCTTCAGATTTCAAGAAGTTATTATGCATACAAAATAAATGCAATCAAGAAAGACAGAAAGAAAGAGAGAGAGAGAAACAGAAAGAAGGAAATTTCCAAGTTTCTGAATGTATAAATTCAATTTGCAATTAATTTTCTTTGAGAATGGTTTCCAGGTTATGCATGTACTGCATATATACATTTAATAATTCCTTAGTGTCAACTGGTTCCTTTCAAAATTATGTAATGCCCCTTTTAGAAGCCTGCATTAAATCTGAAATCACTATTGAAGGCTTTCCTTTCTCTGCCCTGCCTTCTTCCATTGAACCTGAACGTTCATAACTGTGGAGTCATCCTCTAGTAAACACAATAAATTATACAGTCATGCTCTCTTGGGAAAATACAACATTTCTCATCTGAGGAATAAAGCACACATTTTACTTCCAAGCCTATGCAGAACTACCATTCTTTATGCATTACAGAATGTTTATACAAGTAAACCTGAGACAAACAGGCTCGATTGGTGTCAAAATGCACTCCCTGCAGCATTTAAGGTATTCTCTTTTAACATTAATCATGTGGTAAAATTGCAGCATTTTATTGTACTTTGAGAGTAGTTGTGAGGTTAAACAAAATATAAATGTATGAACAAGAAACTTATAAATTAATTTTACAAGAAACTTAACTTGAAACAGAGGGACCTGAAATACTAGGATCTTTGATAATCAAGCATTGAAAACAGTATTTCACACAGGAGTTCACTATTCAAACTTCACCCATTTCTTAAATAGCATATTCCTGTCTTTTACCAACAAAATCCCTAAGCCAAACCATTCAACAACTGGCAGCCTAAAATGTTTTTTACTCTTAAACATGAATTGCCCTAAGTTTGATTGGGGAAATCTGATTTCAAAATATTGTGAGGGATAAGTTTTATGTAGCTTATCTATCAAGTGAATGGATTTGAGGAACATGTCCAGAGTTATATACATGATTTGATAATAAAATAAAATAATCTCCCTGGTGGACAATTTCCTGGCTGCTCATCTTTCAAACCAATCCCATGAGAAGGTATCCTGAAAGAACTCTTTCCTTTCTGGCCACACCCACCCAGATCCATAGCAAGAAGCATCTGCAGATAGAGAAGTCCTAGAACAATAGAAAGAGAATCAGAACAAAGGACATTAAAAGTACAGAAATGCTAAAGCATTTCTTAGAATACAGAGAAAGAGAGACAGGGACAGAGAGAGACAGAGAAAGACAGAGAGAGAGAGAGAGAGAGAGACAGAGAGACAGAGACAGAGACAGAGACAGAGATATTGACATAGATTAACTGTAGTAATTATTTTCCTTAAGTTATTTTGCCATTCTAAATATATTTGACACAAGGAAATTAAGCTTTATCCATTATTCGTGATTTGCAATGAGATGAAGAAAAACCTGACCTGGGTTCTGCAGATTGCACTGGGAGGGAGAACTTCCTCACTTTAATCCACTAGGATGGATTCCCCAGTTATGAAAATGGCAATCACTTGAACTCAAGGCATTAGATAAGAGAGACAGCAGAGACAATTCCATGCATGCTAGGGTCATTCAAGATAATTAATTAATGTGGGTTGTAATCATTACATGTCACTATAAGAATAGAAAATACTTAAAATTCATAACTTTCTGTAATGATAAGAGACAGACACTAACATATCCATTCTTAGTCTATCTCCCTAATGATAATGTCTTTGCTGTTTTATATGGTACAGTGATGATATTCGTCCATCGTGTTTGAAGAGGACCTTGACATCTAACGGGTTGTGGGTTGTCCACAGTGTGTCCACAGGTGGCTAGTAAGGCCTATACAGGCATGGAATGTTCTGCCACATGCCGGGAAGATATATGTGGGCACCATTGTTGCAGCATTTGCAGCTCTGGCTTTGTGGAGTGCTTGCTTCTTTTTTTCTGTAATACTGTAGTTCTTTTGTCTTCAAATGACTGGAAGTCTTGGTGGATCAATGTGCACCATGTCGATTGATCTTGTACCAGGGTTTCCCAGGAGGTGATGTCAATGTTCAGGGACTTGAAAGAAGCTTTCAATGTGTCTTTATATCACTTCCATTGTCCCCCTTGTGATCGCTTTCCTTGAGATATAGAGGAGCTGTTTAGGGATGTGATGGGCAATAGCCCCTGTTCAAAGGTGTATGTACTGTATAGGTATATAAATATTTGAAATAAAATTTTAGGTAAGTACCTTATGCAGCAATTTGCTAACCAAGGATTACATTAATCTTTTCAAATTTATTCTTAATACATATCCTCCATTGCAATAGGCCATTCTCTTCTAAAGCAAATTACCCACTTCCTTCTAAAGGAAATTACCCACTTCCTCCCCTTCCCAGGTCATGAACTGATGTTTCATTTCTTTCATTTGTAGCTCATGCCATCACAGAGCAAACATACCTGACATTTTGCAAATACACTGTTCTAATCCACTAGTTCCCTAACTAATATCAGTTGTTCAACTGAGTTGATTAGCAGCTTGGCAAATAAACCTTTAGTTGTTTGCTTATCTCATTGGCTGCTGCACCACTCTGATGAATCATACAATGAAGGAAAAGTCAACAAAACTGTCAGTTGGAAAACAGAGCAGTATGTTTGGACCAGGGGCCAAGATTTAATTTGAAAATAGAGCAAACCAACAACTCAAAAATGACATGACTGCTTCCTGTTCTATTTGGACCAGGAAGGAAGGAAGGAAGGAAGGAAGGAAGGAAGGAAGGAAGGAAGGAAGGAAGGAAGGAAGGAAGGAAGGAA
>JANHFN010007856.1:129752-140087 GCA_032468175.1 Toxicocalamus goodenoughensis | reverse complement strand
CACGTCTTTCGCTTGCGGAGGAATTGCCTGGTTTCTTCTGCTTAATTCCTACGGTCATTTCTGGGGGACAGAACACACTCATACTTTTATCAAGATATCTTCTAAATCTTTTTTTCTTCTTTAAAATATCTGCTGTAACTATAACTTCTCATATAATCATAAAGCTTTCCATGCATATTCACTTAAATGCAGGGAGAACTTGTCATAATCAAATAGTAGAGCGAGAAGTTATCTATAAACATAGGCAGAAAGAAGCCACTTGAGGTTTTTCCTTATTCAGCACCATGAAGCTGAGAATTCAATGGAGTCATTCATTCTTTTAATACCCTACTGAAATCTGACAGTTCTCAGTGACTTACCAAATCCACAGTAAAACAAAAGTTAAAACATCCACAGCACAATATGATTAAAATGAATACTGCCAATCATCAATCCCCAATGAAGGTCAATAACAACACACACTAGAACAACGCACACTAGAACAAGAACTCATAAAGGGAAAGATGGCTCAGTCCTTAGCTTAAGAGATGCTCTCTGAAATGACTCCATCATCAGCATACTTCTGAAATCCACTAAGTATAAAACTAGTCAGATTTCTGTGAAGAGGCTGTTCAGGAATATCAAGACCACTACAAGAAAGTAACCCTTTCTAATCTATTCCTATCTCACACAAGTGTTGGATGACAATCAGTGGCTGCCTAAATAATCAGTGCATATTTCTCAAACTTAGCTGGTTCCCCTGTCCTCTCATGAGGAGAATTCTTGGAGTTGAAATTTACATTCTTAAAGTTGTTAAGTTTGAGAAACATCAGGCCAATTCTAGTTTGGAGCAGGGTAGTAAGTAGTTCAAGCCATTTCAAGGGCCTTACAGGTCAACATCAGCCTTAAACTATTCCCAGAAACCGACTGTCAAACAATGCTGGGCATATACAATCAATATCAATCAACCATTGTTGGAAATTAAAAGTTCACAGGCTGCTGGATTCTGAGCCATCTTCACTTTTGGGGCAAGTTTTAAGGATACCCCTATATAAAATGTATTGTAGTAGTCCAACTGGGTGGGAATGATGGCATGAGTTACTGTAGCTACATTCTCTTGCACCAAGTAGGGTCACAAATGGAACTTCAGCCATGATGAGTAAAGCTCCCTCTAGCTTTGACCTCCAATGCTGGAGCTGTGTGTCAAAAAAGACACACAAACAATAACAATTGAAGCAGATAGCTGCAGACTAGAAGGAGTTAAGGCTGCTGCACATCAACATTGCATTGTTGTTGGAGTGAAACATGGTTGGTTTGTTTTTTATTTTTTGTTCAGTTGCATATATCAGATCTCATAATCTGTGTTAGTGTAAATAAATATTTGTTTATGGTCTGCAGTTTCCTGTTATTTTCTGTACTGACTATTCAGTATAGTATATCTCCCTGGTAGCAACCTCGCCCACTCAACACTCAAGACACTGATATGCTGAAATGGATATCAAAAAAGAGTTCTGACATGACACACCTCTATTCTTTTTTTTAAAAAAGGCTTTATGGCTATTTTTTTTTCTTGTACTCATAGGAATGGCTTGATAGCTCAGCATTTGAGCAGTTCTGGAAGGCATTTATCTTAAGGCAGCTTTCTCTGTACATAAACTACTACCCTAACCATGTTGGGGCTCTGCCCTTCTCAGACTCCGAGGTTGCTATGGTGAGCTAAAGGGATAGAAAAAAGGAAAGAGTTCCTTTATAAAAAGCAGGAACCTTTGTCGGAACATGCCAAGAGAATAGAAATAACTTCCTTGGTATACATATGAGCCTAGAAATACAAACAAGTGCTATAATGAGTTAAAATATTTGCACAGCAAATCCAAGCAAGATATTCCTCTTCCAATCCAGAACCTTATTAGCTAACCTGGAAATGTGAAAAACTAAGAAAACACAAAGACATCAGGGAAAAGGCAAGCATGTAAAACATTAAAATATCCTAAGTAAGGTCCTCTTTCAAATGTGCATCAAAATCTCTCTCTCTCTCTCTTTCTCTCTCTCTCTCTCTCTCCCTCCCTCCCTCCGTCATCTCTCTCTCTCTCACACACACACATACCCACACACACACCGGGGATGGGGGAGAAGGAAGGAAGGAAAGAAGGAAAGAAGGTTGATAAAATTGTTGGATTGTACAAATATTTTTAGGTCTGTGAATTAAATTGTGAAATATGCACTTTCTACCAGAAACCAAACTCCTAGATTTTAGTCTTTCTACACACACACACACACATGTGAAAACACATAAAGAGAGAAGTATATGTAAATGTACCTACATTTACATATACAGTACATATACATATATGTACATATACATTTCTACATACCTATATGAAAGTCATACAAAGTACAAGAGCAGTTGTTATTCCTATCCATTTGATTTTATTTGCTGCCTAAGGAGATTTGTTTAGGAGTTGAATAGCCTTGGGAATTTCTCATTCCTATTTGTGGAAAAGAATTGTGAATGCTAGTTCACAAATTTGTTCAGGGGAAATCAACACTTTCACTTGGGTGGGGCTGTTCTTTAATAGTATTTTCTTTAATTCTTTATTTATTAAATTTTTTGATTACTTCCAAGAGTAAATATGATTCCTTGATTCTAAAGTGTCAAGGAGAAGGGGAGAATTAGGAATATTGTCTAGAAAAAAAGGCCTTCCAAGCAATATTATATGATCTCTCATTTCTTCCCTGTTTGTCCAACACAATATCTGGCAAAGGAAGTAGTGAAAAAGATATGCCACTCACATCACAGCTAGATGAGGAACAAATATTCATTGTTTTCTTTGAGTATCTCCCAATTGGGACAAGCAGAGTCTTCCCTAAGAGCTGTTGTTTGACATGTTAGCAATCTTTTTCTACTTCCCTTGTCATTCTTCAGATGTTTTGTCCAAACACAAACCTCCAGATTTGCCCTGAAATTCTACTGTAGGCCAAAATTCACCAGCAACTCTCTGTGGCATAGAAACAGAGTGCTGCATGGAGAGACCTGCAATGTTTTTTAAACAGGAGCTGTATAAACAGCTGCTGGGCCACACACGTTCTGAGATTTGCATGTAGATTCAAGAACAGTAGACATTTCCCATGCTTGTAGTTTCATTTAATAAGAAAAGGAAATCTAAGAGTGACGCCAGCTGTGTATGTTTAAAGAAAGATCCAACTTGCTGTGCAAGTGGACAATTCTCCATGACCTGAAGCAGCCCTTACACCAAAACTCAAAGTTACTTATCTATTTTAATTCTGGCAATGATCCATATATTTTTACTGTTCCAAAGATATATCTTCCCATAGGGCTTTTTTAAAATAAAAAAAATGAAACGTTCCAGTAATGTCTATATATTCAGCATGTGTATTTGCTTGAATTTATCATTTAGGAAAATTTCCCTTGGAGTCAAGTTGAATGTCTGATTTTCAGAAGCAGAACTGAAACATTTCCTAAAGCTACCGGCTGTGCTTTTATTTGTCATAGAAATCAGACCTCTCCTGCTCTGCTTAATACTTCATATGCTTCACCTATTGCATCTCTCCCAGGTTCTTATTCTATCTTCTTACTCGGGCCTGAGAAAATTTCATCAATATATTTTCTCTCGTTTGGTAAAGAGATTATCTTTGATGCACCTTTGTCATTATTGTGATCCTGGCCTCTAATAAAACTATTTAACATGTCTATATCCTCTATTTCTGTACATGCTGAAATTTCGCCTTTGAGATACAGTATCCCAGATCTAGGTTTGTTTGTGCCAACAATGAGATGGTCTTCATTACTTGGCCTATAATAACTTTTCTATGTAGTATCTAAACCAAATAGAAGAATGACTTCAATTTTCTTTTCCAAATGCAGGCCAAGTTATTAACCTAGATGCTAGATTCTAGTGGAGGAAAGTCAGAACAATATCTCTTTTCCGTCTCTCTCTAGACTTAATCCTATTAGAGAGGAAGAAAAGAAAAAGAGGTTTTTTTTTGAGGAGAAATGATTCACTTGTACGAGGTGAAATTTGCACTAAGAGTGACCTGAAGAGTTCATTGGTAGACATATATCATTGTAAAAACAAGTCCATATACAGAAAAGACCCCATTGAATCCTGGCACACTATCCTGGTAATGATTCAATTTTTACTATCGTTTTTACTTTTAAAACGAAAAGCCAGGAGGAAATAGAAAGGCTCCTATTTCCTCACAACACTGGAGAAATAACTGAAAGGAAACGTTGGATTTAAAAAGTAAAACCTTTTAAAAAACCTACAATTCAAAAAAAATGTTACTTTGTTTCAATTTAGGGGCTGTGCAACACCAAAGAAGCTCTAGGGAGATCATATTAAAACACAATTCTAACCAAACAACTGAAAACTAAATATGATCCAGTCACTCAATATAAGAACACATCAAATTGGGGGGGGGGGTATGTGTGGAGGGGAGGTGGTTTTCATCCATCCTTCTCCAAAGCCTGGAGGAACAACCAAGTCGTCAAGTGAGAGCCATCCAGATTTTGCTCCAGATGGCAGATGTTCCAAACCGATTCCCAGTCTCTCTCAAAAAAACCTGATTGTGTATTGTGTGAAGAACACAGGTTTAGCTCCTTTAGCCTGGGTCTTTAATTTTTAACATTTTTTTTGCAGCCTTGGATAATTTAATGCATTGAAAATTATTTCCCTTTACTGAAATTAACCCAATCTAGCACCAGATACCATTTGCCTGCAGTTTGTGGTTTGAGATTCTGTTTGTTTCAAATCAATTGTGTGTTTAGAGACCACATTTGATAAATGTAGAGAGTAATGGAGAAGCATCACCATGAAAAAAACTATTAAGATGCCAAAAGCAGTCCCACATTTTGATAGAATGGGGTGAAATGGAATGATTGGTCAACCATATAGAAGACCATAACCATATCTTTTCAAGAGTTACCATGTTTCCCTGAAAATAAGACCCTGTCTTATATTTTTTGCCACCAAAAAGGCACCAGGTTTTATTTTCAGGGGATGTTATTCATTGACTCACCTCACTTGCGTGCGTTGCCCCCAACCTCCTTTTTGCTGTCAGAGATCTTCAGGAACTTCTTCTTCTGTGGCCGGAACGCTTCAGTGTTATCGGCTTCAGAGACCTTCAGGAAAGACTTGCTGACCTTGCTGGCTGCAGAAGAAATGGCCCAGCAAGGCAGGTGTCGGGATACGTGAGGCTTGGCTGCAACTGTCCGAAGGTAAGTAGTAGGGCAGCTCCACCACCCCCATCCTCACCCTAGCTTAATTTTTACCTTTGCACCCTGGCATTGGTGGGGGTCTTAATTAGGGGTTATTTTGGGAGTAGTGCTTATATTGGGTGCACATGTAAAAATCAAGCTAGGATTTACTTTTGGGTAGATTGCATTTTCAGGGAAACACAGTAGCCCACATTACATTCTTGAAGTATCCTCTCTCTTTATTGTTAAGGCAGAAACAGCAAGGATGAGAAAACTATAGAAATATTGTGCTAAAAATGTCTGACTGTTGTTTTTTTCTGGTGGGGGTGTGGACAATTTATTATATACTGATTATGCAGCATTATCAAAGTCTGATGTGTTAATATAGACTAATATAAGGACTATTATTTACATGCATCAGAGCAAGCACTTTTTCAGGCCTATTTACCCAATGAATAAAGATGAGTCTCTTTTTCTCTTTCCATCTAAGTGAGTCTACCTAAACAAATTGTATCAGAAGAGAGAGATAGTAAAACATCCCCTAAAATATTGTGATAGTCACATTTTACAGAACTCTTATAAATTCATGAGCTGACTGCTCTTGTCAATATTAGAGAATTCATCACAACCTCCAATTTCCCCTGATCTTTATCCATATAAGGAAGGAAAGCTGTACAAATATCTGAAATTCTACAGAGTGAAAAAAGTCCAAATTACTTTCAAATTATTCCTGATTGGTTCAATCTGCTAACCATTTTGAAAGTTCAGTTTAAAAAACAAGTCAGTCAAATTTCTTGAATACCAACACCCCATTTGAAGTTTTACATACTGGATGCCAACATTCTTCTTAGATACCAACTTTAAGGCAACAAATAGAACTGGTAAAGCTTTCCAACTTTTTTCAGTTATTACCTTGACGTATGACCACAATTGAGTTCAAGACTTCTGCTGCTGAGTAAGACATTTGTTAAGTGACTTATGCCCCATTTTATGACCTTTCTTGCCAGTTGTTAAGTGAATAACTGCAGTTAAGTTAGTAACACAATTGTTAATTGAACCTGGTTTGCTCATTGACTTTGCTTGCCAGAAGGTTACAAAAAGTGCTCAGATGACCCCAGGCTACTGCAACCATCATAAATATGAATCAGTTACCAAGCACCTGAGTTTCGGTCACATGACCATGGGGATGCTACAATGGTTGTAAGCATGAAAAATGGTCATAAGACACTTTTTTCAGTACCATTATAACTTTAAATGGTCATTAAATGAATTGTGAAAAGTTGAGGACTAAATGTATTCTACATTTCTCAGTGTATATCATTCAAATATGGCAACCCACCTATCTTAAGAAGCAGTCAAACTGATACTGTGCCTTCTTTTTCTGCGTACCTGACTTAAATGTTCTGGTTAACCACAAATTTAGAACAACATTGTTGTGCTAGCTCAACCTTGAATACAGTTTAAGATGTTTCTGTTAAGCACCCCCCAAAACCATTGTACCAGTATGTCTGGAGTGGGAAGATTAGTATATTTCTGGTTATCCATGAACTGCATTGTGCAGTATGCCTTCTTTCAAATGGCCGTGCTCAAATATTTTGTGTAATAAAGTAGTGAAGTAAGCTTGCACAAAAGCAAAGGAAATTGAATAATACTGTATCTGGTGTCTACATAAGTGCAATGGATGCCAAGTCTGAATGGTTCCAGTTAATGTGAGCTTTCACACAATATCTGAAAAATTTGCAGAGCCCACTTTTTCCCCCATTTTATACACATACATTATTGTTGTGGCCTTTCAGCTGACAGCCCCTCCAGCAGCCAAATCAGAGAAGGAGGCAGCGGTGTGGGAGTCAGTGTCAGCATCAGGGCAACCTGGGAGCTGGCAGAGAGAGAGAGACAGACAGAGGCGGAGCCTGGGCTATCTGTCAGCCCTTAGATGGAGAATCAACAACCCCCAGATCTGGAAGTGGTTGATAAAGAAGAGGAGGAACAGCTGGGTCCAATGCCTGACGTGGACGGACTTGTTAGCCTGCAAGAGAAACGTTTTGCCAGGGCTGCCAGCATTCCTAATAAAGGCATCTTTTGAGTTCATGTCAGAGGGTTTGTCATGTTTTGGGAGCTGGGTCAGAACAATTATCTTTGATTCTATGCGGCAGTTTTATTGACATACAAAGGTTGTTTTATCAGAAGCACTCAGTCTAGTCCTCTTCCTCCTTCTCATCTCTTCCTTTCATTGCTGTTTTCCAAATTTACTTTTAGAATATTTTTGAATATCATCCAATATAAAAAGTCTTGGACAAAATAGAAGAAATATAAAAATTGAATCCAACAATTACATAAATTAAAGTTCAGTTAAAACTTGCCTAATCAAAATTATACCTTAAACCTCATCTTTGCAAGAAGCATATTTGCAAGAAGTATGTATCACAAGGCCTGGGAAGCCACTTACTTTAGAATTTATCTTTGCTCATCACCATTATCAAAATGCTAGCAGGATGATAAGACATGAGCAAGGTAAACTATACTAATCTGATGGGAAGATATACATTTACTCCTATTATCTTTTCACAACAATATGAAGTCATAGCTGCCAGTTCTTTAATTAGTATTGGTCTTCATACACAGGTTCTTCCCAAGAATTTAGGAAATCATAATGTATCTATGTAGAATGTTTGGGTATGTCCTTCAGGGTGCTGATAAATATTAGGACAAGTCCGTACATTTTTCTTTGCAACATTTTTCTGAAATAGTTTACCGTTGCTTTCTTCCTAGGGCTGAGAAAGAGTGATGGGCCCAAAGTCACCAAGTTGCTGTTGTGCTTAATGTGTAACTAGAAGACAATATTACCTATTCTGACTCTCAGAAGATTGAAGCAGAGTTGTACTAAAAGAACAGCATAGGTACATAACATTCTCTCTCTCTCTCTCTCTCTCTCTCTCTCTCTCTCTCTCTCTCTCTTTCTCTCTCTCTCTCTCTCTCCCCTATCGTTCTGTCTATCTATCTATCATCTATCTATATCTTAGTGTGCAGATGATGAAGTTGACATGGCTGCACCTAACCAAACATAATCAAGGCTGTCAGTTGGCTAGCACACTAATCTGTTCAGAAAAATATCTGGTTGTAATTTAATTGGTTATGTCATTGTTTCCAATCTCTTTCCCCTCCCCAAATTAAATTTCTCGGTCAAAAACAATCATTTATTATTAAAAATAGAGTTCTAAAGCAGACTACCTAAATCAAAGCATTCAGGAATGTGAGGCATATTTACATAGCTCTGAAGAAACATAATGGGAAAATAAATTACTAAAGCCATTGAAAAGAATATTCTTAAAAGGCAAAGACACATTACCTCTGAAAATCATGAGTAAGTTTGCACCCGTATATTTAAAGTATTTGGAATCATTTGGCAAGAAGTTCACCCGGATTCTGATCCATGTTGATGAGGAATCGAAATAAAGAAATATGGCATTTTACAAAATGTATTATAGTTCTGAAACTCTGAAAACTCTAAAGATCATTAAGCAATTTCATCATAACTTGAAGAAACCAGAAGTGAAAATGGAATAGATTTTATGGAAGCTCCTGAGCTCTGTGAAAAGACTGGTTGTAAAAGTGTTACAAAATTGTTCCTCTCATTCAAAACTATAATGTGCAAAGCAGCTTTTTGCACTCTAGTTTAAGTAGGCTTTTTAAAAATGAATCTAGAGAATACACAGATTCAACTCAGTTTACTATCTTCCTGTAGCCCAAACTTTTTATATTAATAATCCTTTTGGGTTCACCTATTGCCAATAAGCTGAATTGGGATAATTATTTAAATTTCAACAATGCTCCCAAATATCCACCATACTATTGCAGAAGAGAACTAAGGCCCATTCCATAACCATACATTGAATTGGATGAGTTTCTAATCCTACTTTGTTTCTTTAAAAGGACTACATAGGCTTGCAAAATAATTAAATTCAGAAATAAAACTACAGTTTACATAGGAAAAATCAGAACAAGTCTTTAGATGTTAGGACTTGTAAACTATCCACAATTGTTGTAAACTGTCCAGTGTCACTTGGGTGAGATAAGCAGTGTAAAGGTTAAATTAATTAATTAAAATAACATAAAAATAGATTTCAAAAATCATTCAGATGACATACTGTTTTCCCTGAATAAAAGCACCTTTCTTTTATTCACTAAAACAGAAAAGCCTAAGCCTAAATATCATGATATGGCTGCTTTAATGAATTCAATAATTAAAACAACCCATCTTTAATATGACTTTAAAAGTAGCTCATTGTTGTTCAGATTCTTGTAAAAACCCAAGAATGGATTTGGCCACCTCAGTGAAGAACAGAGGTGCTAAACTTGCGAAAACTTGGATGTGCTTATTCAAAATTAGCATAAAGATTGCCTTACATTATAGCTATTTATATTTTAATTTTTATATTTTTTTAAGCTTTAGGATTGAGGTGGTAAGGCAGGAACTGAACACATTTTTATACAAATATTTATGTATAGGCTGTATGATGTATAAAGGAATTGCAGTTGTATTTCTGATAGTATAATAAAGACAGTTTAGCTGTATAGACTCTACAGTTGCCCAATGATCCTAGAAAAATTGGTGGCTGCTTTAAAGAATTGCACATAGATGCTACTTTCATACCCCTGGATGTATTGAAGCACATTTATGAAGCTAAATCCCAGACATAAATAATGCAAATTATAAATGTATAAATAAAGTGTAAAGTACGCAGTCTTTTCAACAGTTCCAAGAAGGCTCCACACCATTTTGCACCACTCAGGTGACCCTGATGCCACAGATAAACTTCCAGGTGACCTTAATGACCTGATAACAGAATGCAAATGACCAACTGTCTGCAAGGAGTATAAATCCTTCCATTCCCCACAATCCAGTCAGAGATGAAAAAGCTTATTGGATGAGAAGTGAAACATCTTCAAAGGAAAACCAGAAAGTCCAGTTGACTCTTTTAAAAAAAAAGTACCCTGGGGCACCTGGATGACTGAGAATCTCCATAAACAGATGAAGATGTTATTTAACTAAATTAAAAACACAAAATGAAAACAAAAGAGGCAATCCTGCAATAACCCTCCACCCACAAAAAATGAAATGTGCTTGGTAATATGTCTGACTT
>JANHFN010007856.1:79509-95499 GCA_032468175.1 Toxicocalamus goodenoughensis | reverse complement strand
AAAAACATAGTTATGAATACATGGATACATATAAGAAAAATAAAAAATAAAAATAAAAGAAACAATAGGACAGGGACAGTAGGCACATTGGTACGCTATGCATGCCCCCAACAGAGGAAAGGGGCGAGGTTAATAGTAGACAGTCTCAGGTTAAATTTATATGCTTGCTTGCTTGCCTACGTACCTTAGTCTAAATCTATCACTTCCAGATCTGCAATTCAAAAGAGTCACAAAATAAGCATATTAGTCAAGTGCAAACAGGCATATGTAAAATTTTGAAAGTATACATATAGTAAAAGCATATATTCTCTCCAAAGAGAGGGAGAGCATGTTTGGTATAGTTGTTAAAACACCAAGCTAGAAACCTGGAGACTGTGAGGTCTAGTCCCACTTTAGGCATGAAAGCTGGCTGGGTGACTTTAGGCCAGTTACTCACTGTAATTCAAGCCCACCTCAGAAGGTGGTGGATGTGGTTGTTGTGGGGGAAAGAGGAGGAGGATGGAATACCATGCTATGTATGTTCTTCACCTTGAGTTACTTTTAAAAATGTAAAGGTGTGCAAAAATCTAATTTAAAAAAATCCCTCATGGGTGGTAAGTATTTTCATCAGTCTTTATTAGCTCTTTATTAGAGGCCTGGAAGTTTAACGGTTACACTCTAGTATCTTAGCTGCTCCTATCACTGCACACTTCTGAATAGAAAGCTCTGATGTTGTTCCTGGAAACTGTTGGGGCCACTGTTGGATGCTGAGAAATTCGAAAGGGTATGCAGAAAAGTAACAAAGATGGTAAAGAGCTTCGAGGCTAAGTCCTATTAAGAATGATTAAGGAAATTTTGTAAGTTGAGCTAAAGAAAAGAATGCTAAGGGGAGATGGGATATCCTTCTTTTAATATATGAAATAATGTCTTGGGGCAAAGGATATGGATTTATTCTCCATAGCATCCAAGGATAAGGCAAGAACCAATGGGTAACAGCTTTACAAAGAGAGAGCTTGTCAGAGTATATTCATGAACTGGAATAGAGCATGGTAACAAGACAATGAATAGGCATAGCAATTAAGTCAGCCAATGAGGACTGTTTGAAAACTGAAACTAGAAGTAGCTTAGGTGGCTCTATATTAAGCTCTGCAGCTCTGAAGCTGTCTATTGAAAATGAAACTGCTTCTCTCCTCTGCTGTGTGTCTTTGCCTACTGCTCTAAAGTGAAAGAAAAGCTAACTTGCTTGCTTGTCTGCTGAAGTTGAGTTGCTTGTAACAATGTCTGCTTCTGTTTGAGTTTGCTCCATGTTGGAGAAATCTACAACTGGTATTGTAAAATTTACTTAATATGTTTATAAAGACATTAAATGAAGCATCAGCCATCTGTGTTTATTTTTCTGACACTGAATTTACGTTGCAAAACTTTGACAGAGCTAAACTTGAAATAAGGAGAAATACATTATATACAGACCTCAAACACGAGGAACAATTACCTTACAACTGTAAAGATGCAAGATAACAAGAAGGATGCCACAGGTATCATTCAAAGTCAGAAGTCATAACAGTAACATTTTTGTGCAGCTTCGACATAGTCAATTTGACTATGTAGTTACATGGAGGAAAGATAAGAAAACACATCCTAGAATCTGCTTCATTTTGTTAAAGATACTAACTGTGTAGGCTTGAAGCATTATTTGCACAGCTATATATAATCAAATGCACCACAAAGAATAGATGGCCCTTTAGTTCTGTGCTATAAATGTTATGAAAGAGTTGGTAAGAACTTTTTACTCTTGCTCCATTTCTCCACATCTATAAGCCTGACAATAGCCCTTCAATTTCCCAATGTTCTTGTATCCTAATACTAATTAGGTCTGATTTTATCCAAGATCTCCCAAGGTTCATTAAATGCTGTTCCTTGTTGTGATTCTTTACAGTAATACAATGATAGAAGCTGTAGCTATGAAAGCTATTAAGCAATTGTAGAAGTTGTGGATATTCCATTACTCAAGGTTTCATGAAAAGACTCAAAAGAAAAGCCCAGGATGGTAAAAGGTTTCTTGCCTAGGAATCTAGATTGGCCTAAAAGACTTTCAAAGTCCACTGATTTTATGATTCTAGTACAAATCTCCACAGAAATCAAATAAAGTCTAACAAGAAGTCTCATCTAATCAAAGAAATCAAACATTCCGAACATGGTTAAGGCTTTTCTGGCTTAACTTCAAATACCATACATTGTTGTTGCAGATAGGTTACAAATATAAGGTAACCACTTCTTCAAAGATAATTTTAGTCCTTGTGATTTAATATAAGTCCTTATATGTACATGAAGACTATCTACAGCAAACAAACACATTGGCCCTGAGTGAAAATTGGGTTTTTAGGGTTGTCAGTAGTGTTAGTTTATGGTTGGGAACAATTATTCAACAGAAGCTATGATATCAAGAACCACCTTAATCTGAAAGCCAGCTGGATGATCTTGGGCCAGTCACTCTCTCTCAACCCAACTCATCTCACAGGGTTGTTTTGGAAAAAAGGAGGAAGGCTATGTATCTTCACCATCCTGAGTTATTTGTAAAAACAATAAAGATGAGTTCCTAATAAATAAATAAATTGCTCTTCTACTTAGTTTTATATTCAGAACCATTATCTGATCAAAATGCCAGTTCCAATATGAATATATACTAGTATGATTCAATAAGGAGAGATAAGAAATTATCCAAGTAGCAATTCTACTGTTGACGTTTAGACAAGAACTTTGAAGGAAATTTAAGAATGAACAGCTCACCAAAGTTGCAGCAGTAATTTCAAAGGAATAAGGCCAACTCCAAGTGGGGGGAGGGGACATACTCTTGGATTGCTTCCAAATTGTTGCCCAAATCTCCAAGACAACCTCTTATGAGGCCCAAATATGGCCTGGGCCTTTCATTCTGTATCCAGTTTACAGCATTTATGATAGGATGCTTTGTCTTTAGCTTTGAAAATGGACAAATGGTTTCTTAATTTAACTGCTGTGAAATCTGTTGCATAAATTGTGTGGCAGGTGGTGCTGCAAAGTTTCATCACTCAGTCTGTTTCTGCAGTTTCAGGATATCTTTTCAAGCCTTTGATTCTTACAAACATGGGAATGCAGTCTCTGCAGTGCAATTGCCATTATGATGTTCCAACATTTAAACTAAGCTAAGAAGGGAAATTAAACATTCCACACTAGTATTCAATAATGTTTTCTTAATTACTCAACTTCCTTAAAGTTTCCATTTAAAATTCCAGTAGAGAAAAGACATTTGACTTCATTATTTGTAAAGACTCTATGCCCCATAGATATTAATTTTGAAGCATACCTAATAAGCATTCTCATTGTCCCCCCACTCCCACCATTTGCAATATGAATATTTCCAGGTACAATGCAGCTTTATGATTTCAAAAGACATAGAAACAATGGTGATTCTTATCAATTACAATGGATCCTTAAACTGTAAATATCTGGATGGTCATTCAGAAACACATAGCAGCAGAAATACACAGATACTCCAATTCTGCCTTTCAGTGGTCATGTGAAATTTAGTAGCACCATGGCTCTATAATGCATCATGGATCCATTGTCCTCCTTCATGTGCTAGAAAAAAAGTATTTCCATGCTGGAAAGTTGGGTTGAAAGTATTTTAAGGAGCTTTACATTAAGATACTTTAAATACTGTAACAAATTGCAAATTAAAGGATGTGTCTTTTGACAAATAATTTAAAGCTTATAACAGAGTCAAATTCTGCTCTAGGAAAAAGCACATAAGAAAATCAACTTGAATTTTCCTAATCTACACATCCCACAAGCATTGGAGATTTATCTGATAAAAGGACATTAGCAATGCGTTGAAGTGACTTCAAGTACCAATTTCTCACATTTTAAAAAAATAATGCTATGTTATACATATCCTGGGATATTATACTAAATGGGGGAAAAAAAACTCCATTGCACATCACAGTTCTGGAACCAGCACAAGTAGCAACAATGGTTTCTGTATTATCAAGGATGAGATGGCTAACTTTATCCCTAGTCTGATATAATCCCTGTCTTCAGTATTGGAATCTTCCGATCTTAAATTAGAACTCATGAGACTTGAGACTGGAACTATATGAACTCAAACATCTTAGATCTCCTCAGATATATGTATATTCAATTCTTACATTTATGAAGATTCTCAGTCATTGAAGTCATGGTTGTCCCAAAGGTGCTTTTTCAAGAAGCAACTGGATTTTCCTGGTTTTTTTTTGAAGACAAGCTGAAGAAGTTTCTTGAATGAGAAGCGAAATGTCCTCAAAGAAAAACAAGAAAGCTGAGTTGCCTCTTGAAAAAGGACCTTTGGTACATTCAATTCTCATATTTGTCCAGGCCTAGTGCTACTGTGAAGTTGTTCTTGTGGTTTTAAATGGGTAGTTGCTGGCTTCTTGCTGTGAATTTTAGCACTAACTCGATGCTTTAGCTTCTACCAGCTGTGCTGGCTGCAAACTCCTTTCTTTAAACATTTAAGAACACTAATAATGCAGGTTCCCAAATCACACACACACACAAATGTATTTCAAATGAATATAACAACTTTCCCCTCAAGACTCAGCCTAATGCAAGAATTCTGTGAGAGGAGAAACTGCATACATTGCCCATTCTTTATTCAGTTCAGTCACATGTTCAGATGACGCTTGAATGGATCTATAATCCCAAAACATCTCAAGAGTAAAACGTAATACCATACCTAGGCAGCAGTTTCAAAATGTAATTGCACAGTTGGAGAGACTGTAGAATTGTCTGAATTAAGAAACAGATCTGAAAAATGGGCAAGACTTTGTTTTCTCAAATTGTCTAGAGCTCCAATATTCCAACAGAATTCCAATATGCCAGAGTATTATAATTTGTGTATTTGGAAATGCTACTGTAATGTTCCTTGAAGCAACATCTCAAGATTAATGAATTACACTAATTACAACTTGTTGGTATATTGGGATTCTATTTCCAATCACAGTTGCACTCTCATGTAAGTGAGACGATAAGCCTTCTGTAGATCATCACATAGGGAGTGATATGTGCAGGCTCCTCTCTCATTTTAAGGAATATACAGATTTATTCAATTTTATTTATTTATTTATAGACCTATAAACTCAGACTTCTGATTTCATAACAACTGGCTACCATCACAGACTTTTTCTAGTCTTATTTTTGATGGATATGTTGCCATGTTTTAGCAGATTATTTCCCAATTGAGTAGTCTGAAAAGATCTGTCTATAACCCTACCATGAATTTATATATTCTGTTTCAATTTTAAATTTGTAATTGGGATAGACCCAAACCTCTTATGTATAATGTCTCAAGATTAAACAGAACCTCATACACCATGCAGTTAGATGGTGGAGAGGAAAGTTTTCTTGAAATCACTAGAGACAGTTGGAGCAAGGAGTTGGAGCAACCTATAAGCAGGGATGCTTATAGGTTAAAAACAAACATATTTTAAGGCATTAAGTCATCTTGGTTTGTTCTTATCTATGTTCACCAAGAATGATCATTCATGGTGTAAAGGTGTCCTATCTTCATCACCATTATGAAAAATAAAGATAAAACAGAATGACCTATTTGCTCCATCTACTAGCATGCCAGCATTCAAAAGTTTCACCTTTAAGCTTGAAATTATACTATTGAACAAATCCAACAGCAATTCACATACCTTTCCTCCTGGGAATACATAAGAAAACGAATCACTCAATCTCACATCTTGAACTTCTGTGTTCAAAACAAACTTTAATTACAATTATTGATTTCAGCTCAATATATGGCAATGACCAAAACTTGCCTGTCTATCAAGAAATATTTAAGATATTTGTACTTTCTGAAAAAGAAAAGTACTCTCATTCATTAGGGATTACCTCTTTGTGATATATCTCAGCAATTTTGTGGAATTGGATTGAAAAATATCACAGACAACAGCCTAACTCTAATCTTCTCTTATCCATTACACCTTGCATTGTAAACACTTATTTTCTGATCCAAAGTTGGATTACTTTTGTACTAGACTCACACATACTTTATACAGATGCCTTCAAAATTATCTCCATGCCCCATTAATAATCTGGCAGGTTGGGTTCTATCCTGAGGAGCCTCAACATGCAGGGAAATTTCATGTTAATCCAGAGAGGGGGAAACTCAGCTTTTTCAAGGTATGCAGCTGTCTAAACAGCTCTTGCTAATTCTGGTTTCATCCGATGGCATATAACATGCATGTTTTTAAATTTAAAATTTAATATCGAAACCACTGTAATAAATCTGTAATTTGTGTGTGTTTTAATGGATTTATATACTTTTGGGAAATTGCTTGCTTTTTCAGGTCTTCTTTCCATACATGCACATATAAGTTATTTTTTACTAACCTTAAGTAAATTAATTTAAACTTTAGCATATTTGCAACATTTACCACAGTCCCTTTGGCTGTAATATAGAGTTTTTCTTTTAAATGTTGTCATTGTTTGAATCAGTGCCCAACTTTTAGTTCAAGTACATTAGCATTTTACATAAAAATATTTGATGGCCCAATAATGCTCTTTGATACCATTTCAATCCTTTCTTGCTTCTTCCTTAGTTATTTTTGTTAAGCATTTCGAACAAATAATCTTGCACAATATGTTTACTGTTTGCAATATGCAACTGGTTCTTAGAAAAGATATACAGTACTCTAGTCTAGATTGGCAGTTTGCAGAAGTGGCTCTCTAGATATTATTAGTCTTAACTTTTAAGAAATTTAACCAGCATGAATTATGGAAGTGTGATCCAATAATTTTTTTACAACTGTGTATTTTGCATCTCTCTGATCTGGGTTATGCTACTTTCATCTAGACAAACACAACTCAGTCAGATATGAATGTTATGACCCATTGATCTTAAGAAACTGAACCAAAGAGGAATTAAAATTACTTATATTTATCTAGATTGAGTCCAGGCTTTTAACATGTCAGAACAAGATATTATTTGCAATTTAATCTGAAGATAGTCACTAATGGCACTATCCAAACAAAGTTAAACATTTTTGAGTTCCCTGAACTTCAATTTAAATTCCTCAAAAGTAGATAGGACGTGAAAATGTTTTATTTTGTCTGGAATGTTTTTCATATCTGAACCAGGATTTGAAAATAAACAGTAGTTACAATTTGTACAAGACGATTTCATGTAGGACTAGGGCTACCATCCTATATATACTCTACCAAATGCTCATGGGACCTAAATCTAGTAAATTCTTATAGAAATTTACTGATATGCTCAAATGTATTGCAATGTCAGAGTAAATATGTTTAATATCCAACAACACAGCTACAGTCCAGAGTGCAGGCTCTGTATATGCATCCCAACTAAATATGGCTAAGATTTAGATGCATTCAGTTTTAAAAAAAAAAGATCATAATGACTGGCAGTGGCTGGCTAGCAACATTGCCTTTTAAGTGTTTTAGTCTTGTATATATTCACCTGCAACTGTGCAGAACTCAACCAAACAAATTGTATATATTCTGGTCTAATTTTATTTCCTTAAGTAAATAAAAGGTTGTGTGTTAAAGAAGGTGTATCTCTGTGGTCACAAGGACTTGAAAATGACTTGATGTGACCTAATCAATTAATCAAGTGTAGGGTGGTTCTATCTTGATAAGGATCACTGTACATGAGCTTCTCTTGGCCCTGGATTTATAAAAATAAGTGTCCAATTAATTGTGAGTTTTTCCTTTTTAAAAAAAGACTGATTGTAGATTTAAAAAAAACATTCTTATTAGAAGATTTATTTAAAAAGCATGAGAGAGGCTTACACTTTCTTTTTCCTGTTCGTAAAACTCCCAATCTGGTCACTGGATGCTAAATTAAACCAGGGGTGTCAAATTTGTGACATCACATTGTCATCATGTGACTTATGACTTTTTTCCCTTTGCTAAACTGGGGTTGGGCGTGGCCAGTGCATGATGCATCCGGCCCATGGGCCATGAGTTTGACACCCCTGCTATAAGCCAATACATTGATGAACTGAAACCTTCCAATATATACTACTGTGAAAAGGATCAGGATTGTGCTATAGGATTGCAGTTCGATGAACTTTACCTGAGGAAAAATCTCACTTCACTAAATGCAGCTACAAGTCAAGTAGACATGAACCTGTATAGGATAATAATGTAAAAGAAATGTATGAAGGATTCTCTGTAACGCTGAGAAGACCTGAAAGTAATTTCTAGCTTGACAAGAACATGGCATGGAGAGGATTTCCCACCGCACTTGCTACGTTCTTACAGAAAGAGTTGACACAGTGTCAATACAGAGTATTTAAGTATTCCCCTCTGCCCTTCACCAGCTAATCTGAAGTTCTCTGTTCAATAAATTCTCTATACTTAACCTGCTGAGAAATAAACTTGCATTCTTCATCTCAGCACTATTTAACACCTTACATAGTACCACATTATGGAAGCAGACTGCTGTAGCAACAAGGTCTGAGGGGAATATCATTTCTTCAGGAATCAAACAGCTACCTAGCTCCATATCATTTTAAATTAGTGTGTGGCTGGGTATAAGAATGCACTTGTGAGACATGAGGAGAAACATCACTTGTTTTACTGGTTATAATGAGTTTTTGTTATGATTATTGTTGATCCATTTCTTTCAGGCAACTCATATAATTTAAAAGATGCACCTTTGAGCAATCCTTCCTTCCTTCCTTCCTTCCTTCCTTCCTAAGCTGAGACATAAACACAAAGTGTGCAACTGATTAGTCTTCCTTTAATTCTAATCAGAATTCTTTGATGTCTGGTAACTTCAAACAGCCAAAGTATCCCAACTGGACAACCCTGTGGACAGATAGAGAAAACACAGTAATAACTGTAATCCCGTTATTGCATAGAAGATCTCTTTCAGAAAGTATAATTGGGAGAGGCTCTGCTCAGCTTTATAATACTTCTGAGATATTAAGATTTTTACTACATCATTTAATAGCTGTAGTTTTCTGAAAAGCATTTGCCTCAATTTTTATTTTTGGAATGTTTGCATATATTAGCCAATGAACGTCATCAGAGTTTCATGTGTATCCAACTGATTTATAACAAGAGTAGATAACACTGCTGTTTGTTTCTTGCTTCATTTATTCCATAAACAAATAATCCAATATGTGATGTGAAAAAATACCAGCCTTCTTAAATGCAGCAACCATCTTTTATTGCAATAACTGAAGTCAGATGCTTTTGGTTAGCTGATGATCAATATCCTACATAGAAAGTTGGGGCCAATTCCTTCACAGTCAACAACTTCAATTTAGTATATTTGAAATTTTCTAGCGTGAATGGTTTGGTTTAAACCTGCCAGATTTCTATGTAGCTTAGACTTGGCTTTGGCAATTCCAGAACCATGACTCAAAAGAGACATCAGGAGGAACATCACAGCTTGTCAGCCAGTAGAAAAGTTGTCCTCTAGAAAAGCAGACAGTTGTTGGATGGTGAACCATCTGGAATGCTTTAGGGAATACCAGTCTGAGTAGAAGATTGACTTAGATGACTACTAAAGACCCTTCCAACACAATGACTTGATGATTCTACAGGAACATTACATTTCACCCATTCTCCTATAAATTTGTTTTATATTTGGGAGCAAATTTTGCTGCATGAGCCATTTAAACTTCAGTTGACAGATGGCTTGATATTATCCAGTAGAATGATAGGATATGAATCAAAATTCATACTTTCTTCCATGTTAGCAAATCCTAAAGTAGCAAACATTGCAAACTATGATACTACCAGGTTCTTATCACTGAATATATTACTTGGTTTCTGCCAGAGATAATAAGTAGAAAAGTTTCCTGTTTGATTTATTTGTCCATAGAACAAGTCTGAAATATTATCCTGATGTGTTTTTTTTGCAAACATGGAGCATCAATGTACTTTACCCTTATTTCTTTTCTATAGATTCTTTTATATCCAGTCTTTTTTTAATCATGAACTCATGAAGTCTGAGGAAGATTTGCAAATCCCTGGATATTTTTAAGAAGTTGTTTGAGACTCCTTGGCTGATTTTATGCTGCATTCTTAGATAGATTTTGATGAAATGCTTGTACTATATGGTTCACTATTGTCCCAAACATCTCCACTTCAGGACTATGTCTCAGTGAACTGGTGCAGCCCCACACCTATAAAAATGATTTAGAACTTCTTCAAGTGAGATTTTAAGAAGGCCTTCAGATTATTTTTTTAGTGGAGCATGATGTAAATTTAAATTTGTGTATGATAAGAGTGTCATTAAAAGAACCAAGGTTTGTAACATTAATATAGAACAGAACTAAACAACCTCATTGTTTAATAAAACATTTGCACAACAGTACCTAGTTAACTTATTAATTATGTTAACTGAACTGATTGGATTTGGGGTAGGATGGGTAGGCATTTTTGTATAACACTGTACACACTTATGATGGATAATCAGTTTATGAAATTAATTAAACACCTAAAGTTGATATAGTTTATTCATTCAGCTTGTTTTTAAAGTTTGTGTAATAGGGTTCTCCTAAAGCTCTAACAACAATCAGCCACAAAGATATGCAAAATTCAGATAATCAAAAAGTGATTCAAGTTCTTTTTTGTTGAACTGGAAAATAAATTACTATATAAAGTAATTATCCTAAAATTACAAGGGTTTGACTGAGATGATTTTTCTTCATTAATGTAGTAATAGTATGCAATATGGGTTAATTTCTACTGTGAATGTAAATAGGTTGGAAGACAAACAACTACCAAAACCAAAATGTATAAAAAGTTTGAAAACAGAATTATTCAATCCTATTACATCTCCAAAAGAGAGCAATTGCAGCTTTGAGAAGCACCCATGACATAATAGAGACATTCAAAGGTCTCTATTTTTGACCAACAACATATATTTATGGAAAAAATTAGTTCAAGCGCCTTTTACTTCTCCCAGTAAAATACTATAGTATATATTTCACTGTTCTTAAAGAAGTTTCACCTTATGCATATCTGGATTTTCAGAATTTAGATCTCTTAATTGAAGTTGGGACTTTATTACTCCACTAGAATTACATTGGCTACCTATTCACTTCCAACTTCAGCTAAAAAAAATATTTACGATCATAAGACTGTCTGAATCAAAATCTGTGTTATGCTGTTCATACTTCCTTTAGATTTCTGTACTGAACTACTGCATATGTGATGTCTGGCAGCTAAGCATATGAATTAACTTACTAAAAACATTATGATGTGGGGCTATTCAAAAGGTCTATCCATTCTGTTAACTCATTTGCACTTATAAATCATGTCCTGATGTTGCAGTTATGAAATGATGAAAATGCATATGTGAACTTGCTCCCAGGCTACTGCTTAGCCATCTGTCATATAGACATGTTCATGACAAAGGCCAGGCTAGTCTACCGCTTTTCATTCCTTATTCGAAAGAACCAAGTTTATTACAGAATCAGTTTGAGAGAGTAACCCTGAGATCAATAGTAGGTGAAATTATTATTTAATTTTTTTTTAAAGAAGAAAGGATAGAATCATATTTCAAGGGGAAAGTTTCAGGCTAACACCCATATCTTACTAAAATCCTACATGTTCATGCTTCTTAATCAATATGACAGATATTTGGTATTGCTGGCATTTGACAGTCTGCTAGTTTTGTAGGACATGAAGGCCAAATAATTCTAACTGCTTAAAAATAATGATTACAATTAGGCCTGAAGCATACAGCTTGGTAGGGCTGTGTGATTAGACCATTATTCATAATCAAACTTCTTATTCTGAAATCCAAACAGAGCCTGTGCCCTTTCAGATTTGTCATTTGCTTATGTTTTTGAGAACTGTGGTTCTTGCATGAATCCTTCTTCTCAAGATAAGAAATCCTTGTTCATAAAATTGTTCTTTCTTTTCTCCAGCACAAGCAATCATGGAATTACAGTGGTAGCTTGATTCCTTTTTCCAACCTGGGATAAAATGATATAAATAAATAAATAAAAGTGGGGAAAATCCTTGCTTTAAAAAAGGGAAAATATGAAATAACATTATTCAGACAGTAGCAGGAACTAGATAACTTTGAATAAGTACCCTGAAGTAAATTCTAGCTGACCTGATGAAATTGGTATGGCCACTTCGGATTCCAATTGGTAAAGAAAATACAAACTGGAGATGTAAGGAATCTTCTTGAACAGAGTTGTATTTGTTTATGATGTAAGTTTTCCTAGCTATTCTTTATTAATCACAAAATAATACATACATACACACACACACATACATAGATGAGAGATAGTTAGATGGGAGGGAGGAAGAGAACTCTTACTATTGGTCAATCTCCCTTTTTTTTCCTGGCCAATATTCATTGTTGTTATAATGTAATGTAATGGAGGATACCATCTCTCTCCAACTTTTTGGCTTTTGCACTTGGGATATTTTCACAATACATGCAACAGTAAATACAAGATACAGAAATCTAAATAGTAAATGTTATCTTCTACTTTATCAACATGTCATTTTGGCAGTTTATCTGTGGTTGTTTCTGTAGCCCAATCAATTGTCTGGAAGTTACATTACAAATATGAAAGGAAAAACATTTTTAAGTTTTCATTTTTTTAAATTATAGAATAGGTGTCTATGGAGATTCTTAGTCATCCAGGTCATGATTTGGTCCCAAAAGTGCTTTTTCAGGAAGCAACTGGACTTTCTGATTTTTCTTTGAAGACGTTTCCCTTCTCATCCAAGAAGCTTCTTCAGCTCTGATTGGATGGTGGGAAATAGAAGGATTTATATTCCTTGCAGACAGCTGGTCATTTGCATTCTTACAGAATGTATGTATTTTTTGAATCATGGCAGTTTACAAAACTGGTTTTAAATCCATTTAAACAGTTAAAATACATTACTTCAGCCTTCAGCTTTTAGACAACACAACTCTTGGAAGCTACTTCAAACTAAGCCAGACCATTGGCTAACTAATCCAGTATGTGGCTGGATTAATACATTGTTCTCAGTATGAGAGGCTTCTGGGTGTTTTATTTTTTTGAGCCCTCAATGCAGAAGAATGGGAAAAAAATAAATTAAAACTATTACTACAAGACTGGAATATTAAAAAAGGAAAAGAAAACTGCAGATTTTTTTCCTACTTTACCTGAAGATGCCAATGATTAATTAGCCATACTATCCATTAGCCATTAACCAGACTATCCGGCATCATTATTCCACCATGCAGAGAAGCGCAACCTCCCTGCTGTTTATTTCTTAATCGTATTGTTGTATTTTCAATTTAAACAATAAACATTTCAAGGGCATTTTAAAAACACATTCCTCTACTATGTGTTGCCTTAAGCGCTTCTTTTAATGAAAACATAGATAATAAGTGTAATAATTAAATAAATAATTGTGTTCTAATATTGAAGTAAGGTGGTGGGGAGGTGCCATAAAAAGGCAAGACACATTTTCCAAAGTTGAGTAGAGGGAAAACTCAAGGAATTTGAATTTTGGTGGTGGGGAGGTGCCATAAAAAGGCAAGACACATTTTCCAAAGTTGATTAGAGGGAAAACTCAAGGAATTTGAATTTTGTGAGCTGCTACACAAATAGCCAACAGAGAAGAATATTTGTAGCTCAGGGTTAAAGTGTGAAGTCCTTGGTGCTCTTTGAGCTTGGCTGCTTTCTTGCAGACATTTCATTACCCAACTAGATGGCATCTAGAAAGGTGTAGGGCAGTTGTGGGATTCAATTATTTTTACTACTGGTTCTGTGGGTGGAGCTTGGTGGCGTAGAAGAGGAAGGATACTGCAAAATCTTCAGTCAGAGATGGTGTTTGCTGGTTCTCTGAACTACTCAAAATTTCTGCTAGAACTGGTCAGAACCTACTGAATACCACCTCTGGAGTAGGGTTTGTTGTATATTTATATACATGGGCTTATGTGCCGCTTTTGGTAGCAGTGTTATTTTCTTCTTAAAGAAAATATTTTCCAATAGGAGTCAACCCAATAGCAGTATCATTACAGATATTATAAGCCAAACAACATTTGTTTCTCATGAAGTGATAGCCTCTTGGCCTGGGGCATAGGATTTTATTGCCTTCCTGAATCCATAATTGGTAGGTGGCTTGAATATCCATTGGTCAGGGTATTAGTATTTTCTTCCCTCCTCCATTGTGTTTTCATAACCAGACATTAGCTAGCTATCATTCCTAGCTTACAGGGAGATTAAGCTTCATGTGTAGCTATAAGTGCTGAATTCAGTAGAGACAAGTTGCTAAATTACAGCCAAGACAATGAATTGACTAAGAAGAAGCTGGCAATCTGTACTATGAAATGGACTGACTGCAAATGAGGACATAATAAACAATAAGGAGGAAAGGAGGAGCAGTTGGAGCTGGTTGAAGAGGCCCATAAACCTAATGTAGCATCGCTTATATAGTTTGTTTATTAGACTTGTATGCCACCCATCTTACCTAGAAGTGACACGTTTGCCTAACAAACATTATTAAGGCTTTATTTGGGGGTTTGTTTTAAAATTCTAGCTGGCTGTAGAAAGGGAATTAAAGCTAATATGAAGAAATCTGTCTAGGCAGATTTGCATATTCTTACCCAAGAATGAAAAATGGAAGACTATTTGGGGGGGGAGGGTGAATAACCTATGGAAACTATTTCTGGCTACACAGACTGCATTATTTTTTTATTTTTTTATTTATTTATATTTTATTTATTTATTTATTTGTTTGTTTGTTTGTTTGTTTGTGTATGTATTTATACCATACTATGATATTAATATTTATCAGTAACAGAACAACATAAAAATATATTAAAACTATTAAAACCATAAACATTTTAAATAAAAACTTGGCACAAGTTAGACATCACACTCAGTCACTTCATTTTTTCCCAGACCTCAGGGAAAAGTTAGGTCTTCAATGCTTTTTGAAAGGCTAGGAGGATAGCGCCTGCCAAACTTTAGGGGGAAGAGTGTTCCATGGGGCAGGGGTTGCCCTGAAACAAGCAAGCTTCCTACTCCCTAAAAGTGGCAATATTTAATGAAAGGGAGCATGTCCCCTGGTAGGATGGGCAGAGGTCCAAAGGGAAAGTTAGTCCAGTAGATAACCTGACCCTGTGCCATGTAGGGCTTTAATGATCAGGCTTTAATTAAATTGCACCAGACAGGAAAGTGGAAATGAATGTAACTCACACATCTGAGATTTTGCATGGATAAACCTAGGGCATCCATAACTGCATACGCTGCCTCATTCTGGATCAGTTATGGCTTCAGGCAGTCTTCAAGGAAAGCCCCATGTAGAGGCCATTGAAGTAATCCAAACTATAAGAAAACCTTATCCTTTAAAAAAAAAGCTCTCACCAAGATGAAATCCAATGTTATTTTTTTAGAAATATATATACAGCCTAGGAAATAAGCATTATGTTCCAGAAAAAAAGTAGAGATTGCATCAAAGGAGCAAGGCAGGGATCCATATTGTTTCATTTTGTTTAGTCTTTTTATGACCACTGCTGCAATCTGCTACTAGCCAAAGTTATACTCAAAATTATCAATATTCGATCAAGTGTCAGAATAAGTCAGTTCCTATGACTGTCCAGTAGATGATGATTTTTTCTTTATTTGAAGAATCCTAGTGTTATATTACCCAATACCCAACCTCTACCACACCAGAGACCATGTAGAATTAGAACTGATATCCAATTTTAGCTATATTAAGGTTAAATCACAAAAGAAAGGAGTACCCCCCAAAAAAAGCATGTTGGAGGAGGGGAAAGCAGGCAAAAGTTCAAATGTGTTTTTTTAATTTTATTGGTTTTTAACAACAAACAAACAAACAAAACATAAAAACATAAAACCATCTTCCATATACATATACATACAGGTTGGTTTACAAATTGTTTTGTGCTTCCATTTCATAGTATTCAATTACTATTACATTGCATATAATCTCATATTTTCAATCAAAAATTAAATACCTTAGTATCATTATTAATCAATCATTTGACTA
>JANHFN010007856.1:54230-67939 GCA_032468175.1 Toxicocalamus goodenoughensis | reverse complement strand
CTACTCTACTCTACTCTACTCTACTCTACTCTACTCTACTCTACTCTACTCTACTCTACTCTACTCTACTCTATTCTGTTCAATAGCATTTAGACTTATATACCGCTTCAAACTGTAGTGCTCTACACCCCTCTCTAAGCTATTTACAGAATCAGCCTATTACCACCACCACCCCAACAATCTTGCTCCTCATTTTACCGACCTCAGAAGGATGGGAGGCTGAGTCAACCTTGAGGAGCTCAAACTCCAGGCAGTGAACAGATTCAGCCTGCAATACTGCATTTTAACCCCTGTGCCACCACAGCTCTTCAGGAACTTCATAATTTCATTTTAAGAACTTCATAAATGCAATCAGCTCAGGAATAGGTCACTGAATTTGCTGGTTTTCCTATTCCCTAGTTTTCTTTATTTTGTGTCCCATGTCATTTAGACTGCAAAGCTGTTTGCAACCATTATCTGCATGTGGGATTTAGGAATTTAGCAGTAGCAGCCACATACTACATTTAAGTAGGCACCAATTCCTGACACATAGATGATCATCTTTTCACCAAATGTACTACATGGATTATTATGGAGGACATAAAAGGGAGAAAGAAAGTATACTTATTCTTTTTTAAAATAATTCTTTTCCATTCCAAGAGATGGATTATTAGGGAGATATACGTAGCAAAACCAATTATTCATATAACCTTGAAGACTGCTGTGGGAAGAAATCATTGTTCCACATTTGATAAGGAAAGTGTGATCCACTTGCTGCATTCCTACACAATGATTATTTCCAATTCTTTATAATCTTATCTCAACAAGGAATAGCAAACATGGTAATATACACGGCTTGATCACTTGGACCTGCCTGATTGCTAGAGTAATAAAACAGCCCTGGAAATAATGTTCATGGTTCATGTAGCTTTAAACCTTATCTTTGCCTTGTTCCTCTCCAAATAAGTCAGAACCATAACTATGGGTTCTTGGGTGGTGACTCTAGCTTGTTAAGAGACAAACAGAACACGGACCCCAATGTCGGATAACGCCAAGTAAGCCACAGATGGGTCTGATTAAATATTCTGGTGGCAGAAGAAAACAAATGGGGGGATTGGAATACTAGCACATTTGCTCATCTTTGATAATGTGCTGAGTACTGCTACAAAGTTATTCTCCAATTGGTTAAGCCCTGGCATCATAAATAGAACAGATTGAGTTTCTGGATAAATACTATCTTGTGCAATGTAAGATTGGGGCTGGAAGAGAGCAAGTAAAAATGGGATTGGCCTCTATCAATGGCTAGATGATAAAGTACAACAATGAAATATTACTAATATGTAGAATTCTAGATAATAATAAGAATATAAAAATGTACCTTTCTTTTATTATATTGGTTAAATGATAATAGGATAGATCTTGGATGATAACATTAATAATTATAAAATAAATTAAGTAATTATCTTCTAGAATATGAATGAATAAAAGTTTAGTCAAATGATTGATTAATAACAATATTAAGATTCATAATTTTTGATTGGCAATATGAGATTATATGCATTTTGATTGTAATTGTGGACTTTGAAATGGATGCACAAAACAACTTGTAAACCAACCGGCACACTGGAGGTAAATTTATGGAACAGTATTGATGTTTTTATGTTTTGTTTGTTTGTGTTTGTTTTTTTAAAAAAAACCAATAAAATTTATTTTAAAAATAAAAATAAAATTATGTATTTATTGGTTAGGTTTTCCCATCTCAGCCTTCTTCTTCCTCCTGCCCCCCCCCCTCAGAAATGCTGCTCCCTAGTAGCCCTGACAACATTACCCTTGGGTCATGAAATATCTTTAAGATGTGGTCAAAAGAAGTTAATTCAAGTTGACCCTCCAATGCTACAGTTGCCACGACTTTTGAAGTGCAGGGGTTTATCAAGAGGCTGAATTAAGAACTGATGTGCTCTAAATTATTTATTTTGGAACTCGTTCCAGTTTCCTTGGCGACTGATTGAAAGAAGCACTGAACCATCTCTTCTGACCCAAACTGCTGATTTCTATGCATGGGGTCATTGTCATTCAGGACATATTTCAAATTTCACACATGGTGACATGAGCTTCAGAAGCAACCTCGGAATCGGCCTCGGAAGGCGGCCAAGTTTCTCAAATGATGTTTCGTGGGAAGAATGCTTGACTGGATGGGTGAGAGCTAAGCAGGGCAGTCGGGTTCCTAAGCCACGTCGGGAAAACTGAGATGGTACATCAGCAAAATCTCCCCATCGATGGCGAGACGTGGGCCAGCTCAGGGATTGAATTTTCCCAACATAGGATATGCTCCCCAAATACAACAAACTGTAATCTGTCAACAATTCCTTTACTAGGAGAGCTGGCAACCCCGGCAAAAAAATTCTCTCTCAATGCAGGCTAACAAGTCTGGCCAGCCGGAAGTTGAAATGTTGTCTGCTATACCTATTCATCCCTGCCCCCTTCCTTTTATCCCCAGAGCTCGGGTGAGGCTTTGCTAGCAGCCGTGGCTCTTCCGTCCCGAGGACCAGCCCATAGATTTCCACTGCTCTCCTCTCTTCTGCCTTCTGCACATCTGTGCATTAGGCACTCAACCCAGCTGTTTCCCCCTCTTCCTCATCAACCACCTCCAGACCTGGGGCTGTTGACTCTCCATCTGAGGGCTGATGGATGGCCTAGGCTCTCCCTCTGTCTCTCTCTTTATGCTAACTCCATTCCCTCTCCCCCCTCAGATTCTCAGGTTGCCTGGATGATGGCTGTGACTCCCACACCTCTCCTCAGGGGTGGGATTCTACCAGTTCGCACACTATTCGCTAGAACCGGTTGTTAGCATTCTAAGCAGTTCGGAGAACCGGTCGTTAGAAGAAATTACTGGGCTAATCCTGTAAGGAAGGCAGGAAGGAAACATTCTGGTGTTGCTTACAGAAATTGCCTCTCCATTAACCCTGATTACATTCTTGTCAGGACTAGACTTCCTGTCTCAGGAATGTCTCTGGAGGTTTTTTTTCCTCTCCTTTGCTGGTACTTTGCTTGTGTGGAGTGACCATTCAAAGTGACAATGGCACTGAAAAAAGTGACTTATGACCGTTTTTCACACTTACGACTGTTGCAGCATCCCCACAGTCCTGAGAGGCCAGGCGAGGAGATGCATGCCTCGATGTGAGTGATATTTAGTTGGTCACACCCAGCCAATAATATGACCACCAAGCCACACCCACTACCTAAGCCATGCCCATAGAACCAGTTGTTAAAAAATTTGAATCCCACCCCTGGTTCTCCAAGAATTTGTCTAAGTAATTATTTGGAAATTCATCAAGATCAGAGGCAGTATTCAGCCGGTTCAGACCATGTCTGGCATACTGGTAGTGGAAATTCTGACTAATTCAGAGAACCAGCGAATACCACCTCTGGCTGGCCCCACTGACCCGCCCCACGCTTACCTCTCCTAGATTCTCTTGTTTTTTTAGCTCAGCTGATTAGCGCACCCAGTTGAGCTAAAAATCAGCTCAGCTCACCAATATTGACAAAGGTCGGTCTTTGAGCCCCGCACGCATGCACGAAGTGCATGTAAGCCACACGTGTGTTCCTAGAACCACGCATAGAACTGGTAGGAAAAAAATTTGGAAACCCACTACTGATCAAGATCTTGTGGACTTGCAATCAGAACTTGCAAAGGCATTGAAGCTTCCATTCCTTCTTTTTATACCAGTGGTTTTTTAATCTAATAATGAATGGTCCCAGCACTTATAGGTGTAAACATATAACTATATAAGTGACTGTTGCAGATGAACATCCTAACATATCTACAAAATATAAGATGGTTAATACTGTAGTCCCTGGAAAGAGAGATATTGATTTTATTAAAATTGGCTGCATGTTCTACAGCAATGTTTCTCAAAACTTGGCAAATGTAAGATGTATGGCCTTCAGCCCCAGAATTCTCCAGCCAGTCAATTCTGGGAGCTAAAGACCTTCTTAATGTTGTCAAGCTTGAGAAACACTTCTCTGGAATAAAAGAAACAGCACAAAGAAAAATAATTTTTTCTCTTACACTACAAGCCCATTCAGCTTTCTTTGGTTACTGTTGACAAATATCGAAACAGTTGTCAAACAAATATGGAGCCACCTGGTTTGTAAAAAGATGGTCTATTTTCAGAATTTTCTCTGGGCTGCAGTATAGGGGGATATCAAAACAGGTGTTTATTATTTAGCAAGAACTAAGGAACTACCCAGCAAGGAGAGTGTGCTGAACGCCAATCACAGAAGGCATTCAAGGAAGAACAGCCTGGCTGTTCACCTCGATCTGAGCAGCTGGGTCGCCTTGGCATTAGCCAGGACTTGCCTTCAACACTCTCATGCTCAGGAGTTATTCTGCTCCTGGGGAAACATCCACTTGGAAATTCCATTGTGGAGATTGCTTCTGAGATGTCATCAGACCTCCAGACAGTAGCAACAAGGAGATGAGGCTTAGCCAGGGGAAAAAAATAGAATGGCTCAGGAGTCTATAGGGCTGTCCAAAGCATGAAAGAAGATCTAGGCCTGGCCAGGACATCACAAGGGCTTTTATGCTGTGCAAAGATTGAGAAAGACAGTGAGCAAACAAGAGCTCTCTCGCTCTCTCTGCTGTGCAAAGAGATAAAAGAAGGATTCTGCCAGACAAAGGAGAGAGAAAAGAAAAAAGGAAAGAAAGATCTATAGAGAAGAGAGAAAGGGGGAAAAAAATCAGGATTCAGGCAGCTCTTAGTGGAATGGCTTTCCTAGTTTATACTATCCTGATATAATCTGGAAAAATATTAGATACTTACCAGTAATAAAATCAAATATTACTATTCTAATGAAAAATGCTGCCAATTAAGTGATCAGAGTGAAATAATTCTGTTTCACAGCTTAGCTGTAATGGCATCTTTGTTTTGCAGTCAACTCTTTTTAATTTAATGCGTATATATTATTAACACGCTTAACGTGCTTAAATGCCTTCATTTCTGACTTTGTAGGGATTGCTGCATCAATGTAAGAAAGAGCTTCAAAGTTGTGGCCCCGAGGCTAATGAAACCATATTTGTGTGATTTATATGTTTGTCTGATCTATAGTACCCACAAATCACATGTGCTCTTGCTGTTTCCATAAATAAATCCTATGAATTTGAGTTGTAATGCTTCTCTCCGTTATGTAGATCCCGTCTGCAGTACGTCAGTCGAACTATAGAGGGCGAGCTCCATGAAGCCACCAGCTTCATCAGCAACTTAAAAAGCAGCTCTCTATGCCTGATTTCCATGCTGCTGATTTTCAAGAATGTGTACATCCTGATTGCTTATTTGTTTGTTTTTAAATTTCTCTCCAAAGCACCCAATTTGCTTTGGAGTCAGCGTGTAAGCAAAGACGTTTGGTTTCTGTGGTTTTTCTGCGAGGGAAGGGAATTGTTAGTAATTAAAACTACTAGGTTTAAGAATTCTCTGGGTCAGATCCAAACCCCACTGAAAGCAATGAGATTCTTTTCTGTCAACTTGTGTGATCCTGGGTCATGTGCGGGCGGGCCGGCGGGGGGGGGGACGGAATGGATTTGGTGAGCTTAAAACAGCCATGGAATGTTTTACCGAAAGAGATGGACACACAGGCTGTCAAACTTGATGACTCAGAAGTCAACTTTTTTTTCTTTTGCAGCACTGCTTCTAAGAACAACTGTCTTCCCCTTCAGTAAGTGGGACAATATTTTTGGCTTGGCAACTCCAGCACCAAACTGCCTTTGCAATTATATTCTTTGGATGGGGAGAAACCTTGTAATAGTCTGCTTAAACCCCCAGAGCCGAGCCAGGCTGCCTCCTCAAAGCTTCTTCTTCTTTGTCTTTCTTTTCCCTGCCTTTCCAGAGTAGCTTTTAAATGACATGCAGCACTTTGGGATATTAGGAGAGGGAACGTAACCACTCAAAGCTGTTTGGTTTGTCACTTCAGATTTCTTGCATAAAGCTGTGTTAATATGGATGGGACTTTTTGATTATGCAGCACAGACTGTGGGAGACTGGCTAAAGCAGTAAACAGATTCCTTGATTATTCACATATTGGTTTTATTCCTGTTCCATACATTTGTTAGGAATATGGGAAGAGTTAAAAGAACAAAAAGAAAAACAAGATATAGTAAGCTAGTAGATGCAGCCTAGGGAAATAATGCAACTAGGAGATATTTTTAAGCTGCATTTTCTGCGGTTATGAAAATTGAATTGAGGTTTTGAATTTGGTTTTTAAGTCTTGGCCTGTGACTATTGCAGCACTTATGATTCTAATTTAAGTCTTTGTAAAAACACAAGGAAAGTATGCAGGAATTAGGTATGTTTAGTATAGTATAAAGAAGGGCTAGGGGTGACATGATAGCAGTATTTCAATATTTGAGGGGCAACCACAGAGAAAAGAGGGTCAACTATTCTCCAAAGCACTTAAAGGCAGGACAAGAAGCAATGGATGGAAACTAATTAAAGAGAGGACCAATCTACAACTAAGGAGAAATTTCCTGACAGTTAGAACAATTAAGTGGAGTAACTTGCCTGCAGAAGTTGTGGGTGCTCTATCACTGGAGATTTTTAAGAAGAGATTAGACAACCATTTGTTTAGTATGGTATAAGGTCTCTGTTATGGTCCGCCAGCAGCCGGTGCAGACGGCAGAGGTATGGGACAGTGAGGACAAAAGGGAACCAGTCAGGGAGTCTTGCAAGGACTTGGACAAGGGTCCTGCATCCGATGCAGGGATGGGGCCAGGACCATCATTTTGGGGTTGGGGTTTTAAATTGTCTTAGGGATTAGTTTTAATTATTCAGCGTTCCTAATATTTTGTTTTAATAATGTTTTTAAGTTTTGTATTATGTGTTTTTATTCTGCTGTACACCGCCCCGAGTCCCTCGGGAGAGGGGCGGTATAAAAATTAAAGTTATTTATTATTTATTTATATATAACATTTCACCCCATTATTGTATGTATAGATAGTCCTCAACTTACAATCACAATTGAGCTCAAAATTTCTGTTGCTAAGTGAGACGTTAAGAGAATTTTGCCTCCTTTTATGATCTTTCTTGTTAAGTGAATCACTAAGTCAGTTAAGTTAGTAACACGGTCACTAAGTGAATGTGCCAGAAGGTCACAAAAGCTGATCACGTGACCCTGGGATACTGCAACCATGAGTCAGTTGCCGAGCATTCACATTTTGATAACATGACCATAGGGATTCTGCAATGATTGTAAAGTGTGAGAAACAGTCATAAGTCATTTTTTTCAGTGCTGTTGTAACTTTGAACAGTCACTAAATGAACTATTGTAAGTCAAGGACTACCTGTACTTGTGAAATTATTCAACTATTGTTTATGAGCTGAAGTGGAAGTTAGGAACACTGGTCAATATCCAGAATTCAGGATTATTAGTAAAATATAGTATATTTTCCTCAAGATGGTGAATATAACCAAAAGTCTTGATCAACGTGGGACCAAGTATAATAGACAATTTATATTCATGTAAATCTATCCAGGCCATAAGAGTATAGTTAGCCTGTCCACTGATAACACATTTCCGTTCTTCATATGCATAGCCTGTTGCCTAAACTTAAATAGGCCAATTTGCTTCCATACTGTAGAATGTTACAACCTGAAGTGTTTCTGACACCAATATTAGTTTTTGATATGAGAAAAACAATATTCTTTTGACGTTTTTGCCCTTGTTCCAATTTGCTCCTAGTAATTAATATAAGTCAACAAAAATGCTATTTTGGTAATGTTGGCTCCAGATAGTGCCTTGGAAGAATCCTGAATGATCAAGCATCTAAGCCTGAAGTTTAAAGACTATCAATTTATTTTCTTTCCATCTATTCCCTTCTGGTGCTTGTTTATGTATCATGGAATATGTAGGAAAACCTGAGAAGGTTACAAACGCAAGATACAGGTAGTATTATTAAGGCTGTCTGTGTAATACATATTTGACATAAAGTCAACTGCCAAAAAGAAACTTGTAAGCTACCAATATATGACATGGGCAATTTGAATGATACGTGCATTTTTTCTCATTTTTTCCTAACCTTGATGAAGCCAAAATGACTAAATGTGTGACATCACAATGCAAGCTTCTCCCACCCATATTTGCATCACAATATCACACACTAGGACAAAATTTATGTAGAGACCCATATTTTGTGGCTAACCTTCCTGCTGCACACAGTTATGTTAATTGTATCAATGTAAAAACCTCAGTTTATCACTTAGCTTTAATTTTTTATTCAGAGAAATAAGAGATACTAAACGTAGATGTGGATATATTTGAATTTGCAAGTCAATAGCTTTTTATTGCTAATTAGATAGACACTGGATCAAGAGTTGTTTCCAAAGACTTTTTCATTCTTTAAACATCCATTCAATTTAGCACTTGGTCTTCTATCCCTAAATAAAAGGAGGGAAAAAGAAAAGAGAAAACTATTAGAAATCCGCATTACCAAGAAACCATTTTTTCAATTAAAAATGCATTTATATTTATGCTTTTTTCATTGGATACTTGGAAGTAATAACATCTAAATAGAAATATATGGTTGTTTTAGCTAAATATGCTCTGTGCCGCATTAATTTTTATCCCCACCCCTTATTTTTCCTACTAACATGACTTCTTGAACATTCTTTAACCATATTTATTTATGCATGCCTCTGAATCAATCTTACTCTTCACAACTGCCTGAATTACTCAATAGCTCTCTTGGCAAGATTTCAGAGATGGAATGACATAGTCTTCTTCCTAAGGCTAAAAGAGAGTGACTGGCTCAAAGTTACCTATAATGCCTTAACCATTATACCCAACTAGCTGTTTCTCAGATTAATACTAAAGAATTAGAATCTCATGGCATACATTTTTAAATGTGTGATCGAAGTTGGTATTCTGCCAAACAATGCTTATTTTCCTATCCTAGGCAGATTCACTGGAGATTCATGCAATACAACAAGCTGGATATACCTTTTTGGAGCATTCTCCTTCATGACGTATGCCAATTTGGATCCCAGTTGTCCTGTAACAGCAGAGTAGTAATTTGTGTGAATGACTAAAGCCTAAAACTGTATCAGCGAATTTACTCCTTACAGAGTTTATATTGCTGAGATGATATATAGAAAGTGCTTAAAGACTAAAAATATTTCTAGTTCACCCTTTGGTCCCCAAAGCATAGCATAAAATAATGGCATCTTAATTAAAAACTAACAATAATTTGCTCACTACCACTCACTATATAAAGAAAAGAAGAGTGGCAATGGACAGACAAGATGGCAATGGTAGAATGAAAGGGTCAATTAAAATTGTTGCTTTTGTTGCTCATGGCTGGATTCAACCATTTCTTAATTTCTCCTAATGCTGTATAATTATGCAGCAGGCATGGAGGGAAATGAAAAAGAAGACTGCTTGGCACACTAATGTCATTCAGAGTTCAGACTACTTTTCCTCTCAAAATTGGACACAGCCATTGCCTAGCCAAGCGTGCTGCAACTGATCCTGAACTTTACACAGATAAAGAACTATGCTCAGAATAGGAAAGGAGAGATAAATACAACATAATGGGACCATGCATTTGGAAAAGCAAGCTACTTATATGTACAACACTCATTGTCATTAGAATTTTGTTTTACACTGAGCTTACCAGATTGTAGCACACAAGATGCACAGGTGGGAATAGGTCTTCCCATCAGTGCCACACACTGGCTGATGATCTTTTGGGCAGTCTGCAGCCGTGCCCTTTGGTGGTTGTGGATATTTACTGCAGTCAACCTATAAAGATGTTCCAGACAGTTTTAACAAATGCTTTTTGGTATTGCTTATTTTGAACACTCTGCAGAAGACAGCTGTCCAGATCTGCCTTTCTAGTTCCTACATACTGAGCCACTTCTCATCCCATGATTTTATTTATATGTATGCTTGTTTATTTATCAAATGTATTTGCTGTCAATCTCATGTTCCAAGAAAATCTGAGGGTCTTAACATCCAGATAAAACAAACATTCAATAATTATAAATATGGGACTTCCAATTGAGGGCTTCAGCGCCAGATGGGGATTTGCGATTGTCCGCGATCCCCGCCTGGGCTCGCTGCCGGAGCACCCCGAGCCAGCTGGCTTTGGGGCTAAGCCGCCCCGTATAGGTGGTGAAGACTGGGGGGCACCCAGCAGGGCAGGAGGAGAGTCACATCTCTCCCCACCCTGCTGGCAGAATCCCCTTTTCCGAAGGCAGACAAGCGGCGGTCAACAATGGCCGCCACAAAGAAGTCTTCAACCGGGAAAGAACATACAGGAGGAAGCTAAGAGGTGAGAGTTTTGCTTGACCAGGAAAAAAAAAGAAACAACTGAGACATCCTGGAATTTAAACTTTTACAAAAAACATTTGCTCCCAAAGAAGCCACAGAAGCAGCAGATGAAATTAAAAAGGGAAAGTTTTTTTCTTTCTTCACTCTCCTTCTGGACGTTGACAGCTGAGAAAGTGGATTGAAATTGGAAACCCAGCTTTGGCACAGCCAAGGGGATAAAAGATTTCTGGAAAAGCTTTCTTTGAAGAGGGAAGAGAGAGGAGGAAAAAATTGGTCAAATTTGAAAGGAGAAAACTGTTTGTATTTACAAAAGAATTAAGGTCAAACCTCAAGAGAATTTCTAAAAGTACAATACTGTTCCTGTATTGACTGTTACTGATCATCGTTATTCTTGGATTTGATGTAAGTCTGTTACTGAACTGTTTATGATATTGGACTTTGATATTGGATTATCCCTGGACTGAAACCTGATTGCTTTAACCGTGAATGACTTGGACTGTTTGTTGAACTTTGCTTAACCATTTTACTGGTAGTAAAAACCTACATTTTTACTATACAGTGTATCTGTGTGCTGGTTGTGTGTTATCCTTCATCACTCTCACTACGTCTCCCTGTGTGCGCTCATTCTCCTAACAGGGAATTACCTCAACAAGGGCTGTTCAGTTTTGTACATAGATGGCTTCTTTGACCTCTCTTTCAAACCAGTAGTCTTCTCTGTCCAAAATGTGAACTTTGCTGTCCTCAAAAGAGTGGCCTGTGTCTTTTAATGTAGATGGACTGCTGAATCTAGTCCTGACGTGTTTGTTTTCCTATGTTGTGCCATGTGCTTATAAAGGGTTATTTTGTTTCCCCAATGTACAGAACTGCACTTGGCTTGCTGCATTGTACTGCATATATCACATTGCTCAGTTTCTGTCTGGGTGTTTTATTTTTGGAGTGGACAAGCTTCCACCTTAATGTATTCTTGGGTTTGAATATATCATCTATTTCCAATCTACAACACAGTCTTTTCAACAGTTCCAAGAAAGCTCCACACCACTTTGCACCGCTCAGGTGACCCTTATAATGCAGACAAACCTCCAGGTGGCCTCAACAACTCGCTAAAATTACCAGCTATCTACAAGGAGTATAAATCCTTCCATTCCCCACCATCCAGTCCGAGCTGAAGAAGCTTATTGGATGAGAAGTGAAACATCTTCAAAGAAAAAAACCTGAAAGTCAGTTGCCTCTTGAAAAAGCACCTTTGAGAGAGTCCTTGAAAGATAATTGAATAGATATATTTCAGCCTCCTATCTAGAGTGTAGGCAAAGTGACTTAGTTAAAGTCAGCTTCCCTTCCTAACTTGGATCTCATTGTTCCTTGTCCAGCACCTTAGCCATTATAATACACGGGGTCCCATATCCCATCTATATTGTCATTGCAATTTGACAAAGAGATCAGTGCAAATTCTGTGGTTTTGTTTGAAAGGCAGTCCTAGTAACCATCACATTTCTCTCTTATCTAGAATATATCTCTTAATAAAGCATGATTTGATTTCAAGATTTTAACAAAATGGCATAAATTGCTGTTTAACTGGAAGCAGATGGGTGAGCTATACTGAATGAATGAATCTTCAACTCTTATCAGGACTGATTACTCATCTGGAAATATAACCAAAATAGAGAGAAAGTTGGTTCAGCCTGCAGCTCTGAACTTTGACCTTAGCAGAAGGTTGATGAATTGGAGCTAATGCTGGCTGGGATATGTAAAGCCAGACAGCTTACTGACTACCCCCCACCTCCCCAGACATTTTGAGTTGGGTTAAAAAGAAGAAGCCAAGAAAAGGGATCTTGTGACTTGTTTCTGCCTCTCATAGATCTCAACTTGTCTTCTAGTACTTTGTAAAGGTCAAGACTCAATGCCCTTGTGCCATTCAGAAATGGAATATGACCTATTAGAGCAATTTTGGTGGTCCCTGCCCCAGGGTCTCTCCATTCCTCTTCAACAGTTGATCATTCTGATAATTTGCAGTTTGTGTTCAAATCTAAAATATTAGGTAGTCCATGTAGTGCATTTTTATGAGGTTAGTGATATATTTAGAAATGCATTGCCATGAGGGACTATTCAAAGCATTAGTGTAGGACTTTAAAAAAACAACCACATCCCTATCTAGGTGCAGTTGATTTAGTCAATCAATTTATTTTCACCTTGCCTTTAGACAAGCAAAAAAAATATCAAGGAAAGTAATACCTTTCATTGCAATTATTACAGTCCATTGAAATGATAGATCCTAGCAAACCTATAAGCCCATTCCACTTCCATTTGCAAAAATGCAAGCAATTCATAGTTACTAATTCCCAGGATTGGAAATTACTTGGCACTTTACAATAGAAAAATTTGGGCGTGCAATTTTAAAACACTTAGAAGTTATGTCTGTAGCAAACAAAAAAGAGTCAGATAGTTGGCCTTTTCAAACTGCAATGCTACCAAGATAGCAATAAGTGCAAGTATGCTTTCACTCTCACTACACTTTCACAAATATGAATAAGCTAGATATGAAATGAAGGGTGCATGTGCATATGCCTGCATGGAGACATTCTTTTCTGAATGAAATAAAGTGTATTATGGATAATTTCTAAACCATATTTAATAACTGGACTAGACACTGCTTACTTTTTAATCACAGTAATGTTGATCCCCTAAATCTGTGGTCAGACACACCATGGAATGGGACAACTTGCTTTGGCTAACTCACCATGGCCAACTGTCTGCAGTCAACTTTCTACAGGTAACTTGCTCCATGGCCAACTAATCGTGGGACAATTTAACAATTCAATTATTTAAAATAAATAAATAAAATGTTTTAATTTTTACATTCACAATTTTTTCTGTCCCTCCTTTTGCATCCATTCTTTAATGATTCTCTTCTACCATGTCTTTGATATTAGTGTAACTTTTGTCTCACAGTGAATTGTCTTGAGGCAAGTTGGCCATGGTGAGCTGTCCCACTGTGAATTGGCAGTGGCAGGTAGGGTGTGATGAGTTGGCTATGGTGAGTTGGCCACATTGAGTTGACCATGTGAATTGTTATAGACCCGCTGTATTATGTGGGCCTATAACAAAATATTTATTTCTCCCAAAACAGCACCTACCATCTAATGTTGAGATTGGCAGCAATTAGCATTATTTTAATTTAGGAAACTATTAGTGCCTTGGTTTTCAGGTTCACTCAGGACCACTTTCTCTAAATAGAGCCAAACCTTCTTTTCTATTTAATTCAAGTTCAATAATTATTGTTGGGGTAAACCCGTTAGCAGAATGTGCAGCAGCCAGGAAGGTGTATATGAGAGTAATGTTTGTATGATACACACACAGTAAACAGATACACTGTACAGTTAAAATAGTTTTTTACTTCCAGCAAGAGTTTTTTA
>JANHFN010007856.1:32101-48300 GCA_032468175.1 Toxicocalamus goodenoughensis | reverse complement strand
TTTGCTCCTTTAAAAAAAAAATTTAGGGATGGCAGTTTACACGAATAGATTCCTAGATATATGCCATGATGTCCCTAAAGACCATGATGTCCCTAAATTTCAAAGTGAAAATCTTTCTGGACCCTGAAAGCTGCAAAAGGCAGGCTAAGTGACAGGCAAGTCCCAAGATGCCTTACCTCTAACAGGAATGGGTATCACCAAAAATGAAAGTGTAGTAGTTCAGCAGTTTTCCTTTAAAAAGCAAAGTTTTTCCAGTGCAGACATATTCAAAATAGAAAACATTCAAATCTCCCACAGAAAATTCAAATCTCCCACAGAAAACATACAGATTATAGTTCCAGATATCACCTATATGCAGTTAACGTACAGATTATAGTCCCAGGTAGCATCTCAATTAAATTTCTGTAAGATTTTCAATCCTCATTAGTAGGTCAGTGATGAGAAATGTTAAGAACAAACATCCTTTGGAAAGATGGATGTCCCTTAGCTTTCTTACACTTATTGTAATATTAGAAAAGCAATATACAATTTTGGACCAATAATGAGTTTACAGTAATATTCTATATGAAATTCCAGTTAGTCAACAGGAACAGAAATCTAAATAGTTCCAATGCTGGATTTAAGTTTAATGGCCTCTGTTTGCTTTGCAAGATCATCAAGTTTACTAAATGTTCTTTATGGCATTGCAGTTTTGAACATTTCTACCAAAAAAAAGTAATGATACATAGTATTTTTTTTCTTCCAGAAGATGCTCTATTCCTAGCATCAGAAACTTGTGCCAGATAACAACTGCAGTGTGCTACGTTTTTCCTCTTTCTCTGCAAGTTATGACTATTAATCTTAACTTTGCTCAGGAAACAAATATTTGGGAATGCTTTCTCCTTGATGCCTAGTAAAGCAACAAAAATGCAAAATTGCTTTTCTCACTTGTTCAAACTATGCAAAATGTTGAGACAATGAATTAATAAATAACTAAATTGCTGGTTTCCTTGGTTACAGTTAACAAGAAAGTAATTATCATTATAATGTAGGATATGCTGAGAAGACATGTTGAAATCTGCATGAGTCTTTGGCTATAGCTGGGCTGCGTCAGCTTCTCAAATGGCAAGAGCTAATCTCTCCAGCCATCCCATTAAAAGAAGTGGGAAATTCCTCAAAACCAACAATACAAGCATTAATGGAAATATAGCCAGAAGGCAATTTTTAATTGACAATCAACAGAAGCAGCTGTGGAACTAGGCAATTTGATTCCATTCTGGGGTGAGTATGCTCCCTCCTGCAGATGAAGTTACAAAATTTAAATAGCTGAGGCGACCCATCAGTTTCTAGATTGTATACCTTGCTCCCCCATCACTGGAGACATCTTCATTGATGTCACTTTGCTTGCCAAACCAATTCATGACATTAATCAGATGTGCTTCTTACCCAAAATATTGAGTTTTCTCAAATATGCTCTTTTTTGGTTGTGACTCCCCTGCTTCACCCCCCCAAAAAATTGTGGCATTCTTTTTTGGAACACTTAAACATATGGGAGAATTGTTCACCTTGGATTAATCATCACATTCCAACATAAGGCGGTTTCTTCCTCTTAGATACACAGGGTTGTTAGAATACATTGCATATGTTGTGGAAGGTTGAATGTGGAAATGATTATTTCAAACAATCATAGCTGGATTTATAGCTGAATAATGTTACAGTAGGAAGTATTTACAGCAAGAAAATGAGATGCATATCCTGTGGTGACAACCCAGGCCTTTTTATCTATACTTCAATACAATTGTCCTTGGGTTGAATTGGGCTTGGTCCTTTAAAAAGTGTGCATAAGTGGCAACACATTTCTTCCAAGAAATGGCTTAATCCTGGGGGGATCTGTATCAAATATAATAAATGAAGTAAGTACAAAAGTTAGGTGGGCACAAAAGGAAACATGCAGGGGAAGAGGTGAGATACCAATTTCTACAGCCCAAAATTAGAACTAACAAAAGGACAAAGAATCTTCTTAGAACAATTTAGATCAGTTCATTCACAGGTAGATAATAGGCAAGTAACAGTGGTGTAATTCAACTGGTATAACAATCGGTTTGATGAGCATGCACTTTATGTGCGTGCTCTACATTTTAAAAAGCCCATTTTCAACTCAATTACTTACCTTCTGCTGCATCCCCATGCATAAAACAGCTGATGCACGGTAAACCATTCTGCCATGCAAATCAGCTGTGCTAAAAAAAGCCAGGAAATAAAGCACAGGAAAGAGCAGGGGTGGGCGGGCAGGCCAAATGCTCACCAGAACTACCAGTTTTCCCAAACCAGTCAGAACCGGTAGAATCCCACCCCTAGCAACTAAATATATGGAAGCAGAAGCAGCAGGAACCAAGCAGGATATACATTAAAGACATTTTCCATCATTGTCTTATTATCTCACCTTTTTTTTTTTACAAGGATTTGTTCTTATGACAATTTGGGCATATCACAATGGACTTTGGGTATCTACAAACATTATGCAAGGGCGCTTTCCCAGAAATGCTCCCAGAGGCTCAAGCTAGACAGCATTTCTTCTTGTCTGCAGCTTTTAGAGCACCTTGAATATTTTTAATTATGACATTAGTAGATTGGACATTTAATCCATATAATCTTAACTCTAGAGATGATTTGGGATAGATAAGATGCCATGGTAAATTTTCTATGAGTTGATTATAATAACAGTTTGCTAACAGAGGGTTTTGAAGCTTTAACCTTGCCTTTATTATTACTGTTCTTCCTGTTAACTATATTGTCACTAATATAGTGTATAGGTGATAGATCAATAATTTGCAATTAGATTTAGCAGTTTAAAAATTGGGGAGGGTGCTGTTTTGCAAGGGGTGGAAATAGTAATAATGTATTAATCAGTATCAACTAGGAGCGATAATATGGATAATATGGGTTTTTTTTAATGCAATTTTTTTCCAAATGTCTTGTTTGCTTTGTTTTCTTTGTTTTTTAAATGTTTTTAGAGTTGTATTTTAACTTTTTTGAATAAAATAAAAATAGAAAACAAAAAAACCATATTAACTTTCTTCTCTGTTTCTGCTTCCATGAGACTGTAAAAAATATTAGGGGTCACTGTCTTCAAACTTTGATATGTATTTAAGAAAAAAAAGAGTAATACATTGTATGCCTGCTTACAAACATACTTTTGTTTATTGCAAAAGCAATTTTCCAAATCTAGTTTGTGTTTTGAGCACTTATCAGTAAATTCCTCAAGCAGAATCAGACATTACAGAAATACATTAAAAATTAGACTTTAAACTCCCATTCCAAAAATTCTTCTAGAACATAAATTTGTATCTTGGTTGATACAAGAGTAGATAGTAATTTTCTGATACACACATATATTTAAGAAATGGGGAAAATCTATTCTACACAAGGAAGGTAACTAATTTTTTACTTTTATGTTCTTGAGGGGGTTCTTGGTGCTGTCTGGGCTTGCTTGTTTCCTTGCAGATGTTTCATTATCCTAACTAGGTAACATCATTCATAGTGCCAGGGCTTGTGACTAGCACTGAAAGAAGACACTGCAAGAAAACAAGAGAGTACCAAAGAAGACACTGCAAGAAAACAAGAGAGTACCAAAGACCTTTCATTTCAACATTGAACTACAAATATTCTCCCTTTATGTTCTTCCAATGTTTATATTTATCATGGATCTTTATTGGGAGTTAATAATCTCTCTTGCTCTCCCCCCCCCTAAAAAAAAGCCAGCATAAAGATTGTCTCTCTTAAGCCATGTTACAAAGAGTAGCTGAAGCTCCACAGCTATGCTTGACATCACTAGTCTTCTTACTCTCCATTTCTTTTAAGCAGAAGAATGGATCAAATGTTTTGAAGCCAATATTAAGTAGACAATCCTTCTCCATCTATTCCTGCAGAATAATTTTCTGTCTTGTGACTTAAAGCATAGAGTATACCAATACAATTAGGTTTGGAGAATTTGTTTAACAGGATCCTAAAACAGTGACACTATTATGTTGAAATAAATGGTTCACCAAGACCTGTAACCAAAATTCTGAAATTGCTCTCATGTGAGTTCCAGCAAGTGCCAGCACCTGGCAAAGTTTGTCACCACAGATTTTCCAATATGGGACAAAAATCATCAGGATTATGTAATGCAACTTTAAGGATGTTTAGCACTATCTGCTTAAGTCACTTATTTTGGCTTAACTAAATTGTTTCCAAGGTGAAATATGCTACATTCCAAAGGACTCTAGATTATGCTAGTCACAGGCAACAGAGTCATAATTAGATGAGCTTAAATCATTTTTTAAAATCATTTTATCTTTAAGGTCTATGTTTTATTATTATTCTGTAGGATGTGAGTGGTAATGAATCTATAGAATTTGAAACATAGACACCTAGACATCTGCCAGAACTTATTGGTAGGAGCTCTCCCATATTTCTTTCCAGTCGCAAGTTGCAATTGTGAATTGTGCTGTTCTAGTTACTCACAGACAAAAAATAGGGTGTGTGTACGCACATGTTTATCTAACATGTATTAAGTTTAGTGAGATTCTCATGTATGTCTGTGGAAATAAATAATAATCCCAATCCTGTAAAGACTTACTTTCTTATCCTCTATTTGCACACAGATGCCCTCTACTTACCACCCTTAATAGAGACCAAAATTTCTGTTCTTAAGGGAAACATTTGTTTAGTGAATTTTGTCTCATTTTACAATCTTTCTTGCCACAATTGTTAAGTGAATGACTGCAGTTGTTAATTTAGTGACACGGTTGTTAAATGAATCTGACTTTGCTTGTCAGAAGGTCACAATAGGCGACCACATGACCACAGGACACTGCAACTATCGTAAACATGAGTTGGTTGCCAAGCATTTGAATTTTGATCAAATATCTACAGGAATGCTGCAATGTTGTAAGTGTGAGAAATGTTCATAAGCACTGTTTTTAGCACTGTTGCAACTTTGAATGGTCACTAAATGAACTGTTTTAAGTCCAGGACTACCTATATATTTATCCACATCCATAGAAATTTGACAATATGCAAACCCAATGAGTTGAAATAGTTCAGGTGTTAATAGTTTTTGAGTTGTCTCAAAACGCCTAAGACAAAATAAATTTCTCAATTGCCCTACATGTATTCTCTGATCACTCAATCAATTAGTATCTGATGATCCTAAAATTGTGATTTTTAAAAAATTTCTTCAGTTCATATTCAGATCTCCCAGCAACCACTGATCTCTGGGCAATGTACAAATCAGTAATGGTATACATAATCTAAAATAAAAGCAAGAACATAGTAGGGATGAAAGCCAGCAACAACATCAAAAAGAATAATGCAGACAGCACAATAAAAATCACTGTCAAACTAGCAAAAGAACCATATCCAGTCATTTTAAGAGTTTTCCTTAAAATGCAAGCCAGAAACATGATGCTACAACATAAATAGCACTTTGTTTGTGGTTATTTGCTTTGCCTTGTTTGGTGAGACATGGGGAGAAGGATTTCAAAGAAGCTGGTGGAAAGCAAATATAAATAGCAGTTTTTTCACCCTGCAGGCCAGCAACAACCAGGGATAGTCATTTTAAAATTCCATGGCTTGAAAAACCTCTGAGATTTATGATGAAAGCTTGCACTTTACAAGAAAGAAAGAGAGAAAGGGAAAGAGAAGATCGAACCTGATACAAGTCCTTCTACTCATATTCATTGCATTTGAGAAGAATTCTCTAGTGGACTGTGACCTTCTGAATTCTATCAAATGTAAATTAACTAGAAGAGGGGTGTAAAACTCACGTCATGACAGCAGCCATGGCCAGCATGTGACGTATCCGGCCCGCAAGTTTGACAGTCCCGAACTAGAAGATAATGGATTAATTAGACAGAAGATGGTGTTAGACTTCCAGAAGAAGAGAGAGGAACCTGCCCCACTTTACATTGATGGGGGCTGTGTGGAGAGAGTTTCCTCCTTTTAATTCCTAGGAGTCTTACCTCAGCAAAGATCTTAGCTGCAAAATCAACACAACCCAGGTGGCCAGAAAGGCCCAACAGAGACTCCATTTCCTTAGGGTCTTGCGATGGAATAAAGTGGAAGAACGACTGATGACTTTCTTTTACCAGTCCACAATAGAAAGCGTCCTCACATATTGCATTACGGTGTGGCTTGACAGCCATAGATAGTAAGACATTACAGAGGGTGGTGAACATAGCACAAAACATTGTAGGCTGTTCCCTGATACCACTAGATGACCTTGCTTAGGGCTCGCTGCCTTAGAAGGGTGAGGAAAATTCTCAGGGACGACTCACATCCCGGTCAGCACTTTTTCCCTCTCCTACCATCGAGTAGGAGATATAGAAGCTGCACCAACAGGCTGAAGAACAGTTTCTATCTGTGAGCTGCCAGATTTCTGAACAGAAAATAACTTCATGTCAACATAGTATGATAATGTGGGGCCGGTGTGTTGTGCAACAAAGTCACATAATGTAATAAGATTGGGACTGGGTTAGGCACTTCTGTCCTCACTGTGAGTTGTGTTGGGGGGGGGGTGCATGATTGGCTCAGCCAATCTCATTGTACACATGTTGTAGTCTGACAATACAGGTAATATCATAACACAATAACACAATAAGCAGTTTCTATTATCACTTAGCAGTTTCTATTATCACTTGCTGCTTTTAAAACCCCGTTAATTCCTTTGGGTCTGGACTTTGTTCAATCTGGCAATGCATTGTTCTTCCTGATTGCAGAGAAGGCCACCAGAGGTTTCTAGAGATCCAAGGCAAAAAATGATACAGGTGCAATTTAATGATATACATACAGGATCCTCACACTGCACGTCTACATTTTGTCCTTTGACATAAAGGGCATGAGGAAGAGACCAGGCTGTTTGCTCCATTACAGGGTCAGAGCTTCAGGCATGACCCCACAGTTCTGCATTCATTTCCTGAGTGGTACAATTATTTTTGCCTACTGAGAGTTTGTTGACTCCCTTAGGCTTTGGAGCTAAGAGGCCTTATGGCTAAATTGATCGTATGCCATTAACTCTTAGACTAGACTTTTAGATGCAACCCAGAACAGTTTGTTAGCCCAGAGATAGCATGGAACACCTATACTTCTAAACAAGACAAATTTGTTCCTGTTTTCTGTTTATTCCAAATACCAAAAGCTAGCTTTCTATATTTATAACTGGCCTATTTTATAACATTATTTGTAAACTATTTATTTATAAGGCAGTTCATGCTAACACTCCAGAAAACTGGCTTTATGTAAGTACCTTTGTATCAGCAGTTGAGCATTGACTAACATCGCCAACTGATAATTAACCAATGTTTGTATTAAACCAGGTTTGCATACCTTTGTAGTAAATGAATGTGAGAATGATGACATACTCTTATGAAAACATATAAAGTAGTTTTTTTTCCTAGCTTTTAAGTAGAATTTCTGCATGCTTTTAGCTGCCTACTGAGAGATACAGACTATTAGATTTCATAGGTTTCATCCAGCAGGGATGTTCTTATTTTATTAAATACTTTTACACATTATGTACTTGTAATCTTATTACAGGAAAGCTAATCCACATGGCGTATAGCATAGAGCCTGACACTCAACCAGCTCTCTAAATATTGGACGTCTTACTGTTGGAATAAAATAATTTTCAGAATCTATTGATATTTTTATCCAATTTAATTCAAACAGTAACAAGAAAATTATCACCAGAAGTTCTCAGATTTAATAACGCTGCCCACACTATTTGAATTTGTATTACTCAGATAAGCAACATTTCCTCTTTTTTCTGGTTTGCACCAGATGGATTCTGAAAAAAAGTAGATAACATTTATTTTATGCATGATAAACACAGTTTATCTTTGAGACTTTTTAAAGTATTATCTGTTGATGATTATTAAAACACTTATCAGGCTAAACCATTTGGTCTTTCTCTTATGTTTTCTAGAACATTGTATATAAGCTTAATGCTTGAAAGCTTAATTCATGCCTGCAATAAAAATCATTTCAGCTTAGCTCTCAGGTTTGAAAGTCAGAAATTACTAACATTTGCAATGTTCGTAGGGATGGGCACATTTTGGGGGCAATGAAATCAAAGGCGTTAGCAAGCCAGGTTGATCTACTTGCACATTTTTCAAAATTAGTATCACTTTAATGTAAATGTAATTGAATATAATTTACACAGGTAACATAATTTTAAGAACAGATGATTGAAGGATTAGATTAGATGGCTGCCCATTCCACCAGAGAAACTCTGTAGATGGCTGTAAAAATTAAAGCTTGGTTTAGACTTGTACTTCGTATATCTACACTGTGAAGGACTTGATGAATAAGCATAGGTTGCAGATGGTTGCAATTGGTTGTAGTCAGGCCAACATGCTCATCTCCCATATCTCAAGTACATGTTGTGTGAACATCAGTGGTGGGTTTCAAAGTAGTTTACCATCGGTTCAGTAGGCATGGTTTGGTGGGCGCACTTTGCGCATGCACACACACTTTGCACACATGCACCAAATGCGCATTTTGCACATGCGCAGAGGCTTTCCAACTCACCTCCTGAAGTCATGCACTCTCCCTGTAGCTTCAATCTGCTGTGCCGCACAAAGCAGCTGCACTTCTAAAGTAGGGAATAAAGGTCAGTATTGCCCTATAGCAACTCAACAGAGAGAACCGGTTCAGTCTCTGCTGATCTTCAGCACTACTGGTACACCAGAACCAGGCCGAACTGGTAGAATAGCGCCACTGGTGAACATGTACATCCTACATGCTGACTGGTTGGTCCAACTTCCTATTCCGTGCTTTGTTGTTTGAGTGCTCCCTGGCAGAATGTTAACATCCCCAAAAGTATAAATGCAACAACTGTGCAACTGTCTCCAAACAACAGACACATATGTTGCCTAATGGGCAGTGATGCAGAAGTCTAATCAAGTCTTTAAGTGCATGACTTTGACAGAAATGTGCAAGAAATATGTTACCTTGGCAAAAGGGGATGAAGCATTTTTAAGAGATAACATCTGGAAAAGACTCAGGCAGATGCCTCCCTAATCCATTAAATTATAAGGAAGAGGAGCCCCAGCACAATCCAATTTGCAAGATTGGATTCCAATAGCTAGCCTCAATAAAATTAGTTTTAGTCTTCCTGGGGAGCTGATTTTCTAGTCTGGTTTATCTAGTAAGATAACTGACAGTGGTTTTGCATCATACAAAGAACACAATGTATAATCAACATTTATCTTTCTGTCATTCTTCAGCTTCCCTGATTTCGTCCCTTTACTGATCTCAAAGCAGAGACAGCCAATGCAGAAATTCCTTCAATATATTATATTATGTATGAAAATACATTATTATGAAAAGTATCTGGAAGCTTTAATTGGTTCAAACTGCAGCAACCCACATAGTTTTGTGGAGGTCTAGATTTGCACACATATCACTTCTCCTGCAGGACCTGCATTGGTTACCAATTCACTGGGTCAAATTCAAGATGTTATCACTGTTGATGCCTTACATGGCTTGTGAACAGGTTATCTGAACGAGTGTCTTTTCCCAGTTGCATCTGCCAGTCCCATTTCAAGTGGGCAGACAAGGTATGCAACAAGACAGACTGTCTTTCTGCATTTAAAAAGTTAGTATCTGTAAAAGATAAGGATTAATTCTCATTGTGTTTAGAATCTTGAATCTGTAGTCGGTCCTAAAACTCCATAGTTTTTGAGTCAAGTCATCAACAATTTCAGTTTGTAAATATGCTCAGTGCATATATTTGACATTCAAATAAGACTGCTTGATTGAAGACTTATACATATCTTATACAGAATTTTTCAATGTGTGAGTTATTTCTTAAAAACAGAAACCCTTCAAGTCTCACATGTTTGAAAGCTTCAGAATTCTTGATATGCTGTTGGCCTTTTGCTATTTTCCTTTCCTACAGAATCAACACTTGTCATTTCAGGCCAATTTTATTATAATTCAGTGGCACATTTCAAAGAGATATTTTAAAGTAAAATGTCTGGGAGTTCACACGTTTTCCTCTAAAACTGTATAATTTCACGTCCTACTGATTAGACACATTTCATTCTTGGATTATTACCTCTCTTTTATTCAATTTATCCATCCATCCTTCTATCCATCCATGGAATTTATATCTCATCTTTCTTCTATGAATTCAAGAAGATGTACTCAGGGGACATCTCCCTACATTTACTCCCAACAATACTGTAGTGTGAGGAATCTTCAGTTGAGTAAAGTTATCCACTTCATTCTGAAATCAAATAGAGACTTAAATTTGACTTTCCCTGGTTTAAGTATAATACCATACTTATGAAGTAGACTATTCTCAAATATAATCATATGTGGAAATTTAAATATTTCTAAGAAATAGTCATTAGAGTTAGTTTTTTTAACGACCTACATCAAGTTTATACAACTCAACTACATTCAGTAAAGAATGGTTTGTACACCAGGATGCCTAACACATGATGACCATGGATGCACTATATTATTTTGGAGTTCACTTGCACCATTTGTATGAATAAATATTTGTGCCCATGTACAGCCACATCTTCTGAGATAGAAGCCGCTCCATAAAATGCTATATTATGCAAGCCAACCACTAACCTATAAAATTTCACCATATATTTTACCTGGAAAACAGTAACTATAACTGAAAGTTTGGGACTCATCCTGCATTATATTGGCAGAACTACAGCTGCTGCTTCTTATGCTGGTCCAGAGTTCTATTGGATGACACTGGAAATAAACACAATAGGTTTTGTTTGCATATCATCCTTCTTCACTTATGTGGTCTGACACCACTGAGAAATTAATCATAAAAGTCATATTAAAAGACAGATTGAATGCTATATATATTATTAAATACTGAGTCCAGTCCTTCAGATAGAGAGAGATCTGTATGAATAATCCTCGAGCACAGGGATGTTGAATGCAATTTCATTAAAAGCCACATCAGGGTTGTGTTTGACTTTGGGGGTCTGGGGTGGGCCTGACGTCACTTGTGTTGGGGGGGGCACCTGTGGTGGCCTGGGTGCTCTGCCAGTGAAAACAGGCTCCCAAGCTCCATTTTCAGCTGCAATGGCCTTCTGCAACTCTCTGCCAGTGAAAATGGACAAAGGTGGCACTTGCAAGCTCCATTTTCAGCTGGCAGAGGGCTGGTCCCCCGCTGTTTCCAGGGCAGCCCCACAGGCCAGATCTAAGCACCCTGTGGGCCAGATCCAGCCCCCTGGCCTTGAGTTTGACACCCCTGTTCTAGCATAAGTAATAGACTTCCATTTTATTTTTAATTTTATCTGAGTTTTAGATTTTAGTGTTGGGTGGGTTTTAAACATACAGCTCTTAAATATTTCGTTTTAATTCTGTTTTTAAATTTTGTATTTTGTATTTGTTTTTACTTGCTGTACACCGCCCCGAGTCCTTCGGGAGAGGGGCGGTATAGAAATTTAATAAAATAAATAATAATAATAAATAAATAATAAAATAATATAGAAGGATACAACTAATGATCTTTCACAAGAATGGACATGGCTGCTGTGACCATTGCTACTTATTTTCTTTTACTTCTCCTTTCTCTGGGTTCCTTGATGGAATGATAGTGATGCAGATATGATGAGAGAGAGCAGAATAAATGTTCACTTTTTCATTATTTTTAGGGACCTGCTCCCCCCAAGAAATTGATTATTTTTTTAACCATATTATCGTGAAGGTGCCATTTAGGCCATAAAATTCAGTGTCAATGCCTTGCAGGAATTAAGAGCAAAGCTCCCAATAGACATCTCTCCAGTCAGTGCTTCAGTACCTATATTAAAGGGGAGCTCACTATAACTCAGGTATTTTTTTTCACTGTCAAACTGGTCTTAGTGTTAGGAATTTTCCCCCTTAATATTCAACAAAATCTGTCTCCTTTGATCTTAAATCAACTTGTCTGTGCTTTCTTTTCTGAAACTGTAAATAACAGTTTAATTTTCTATGTGACATTTTCAGGTATTTTATCACTTCTAGCCTCAAAAAAATAAAAAGATTCACCTCCCACCTTAGGCAGTTTGGCACGGAATTTCCACAATGTAATCATGGGGCCTTTAAGTTCCATAAAAGTAAGATGTGGCAAAAATATGGTCTACTTGAAAGGAATTATGGCCCATGAGCTACCTACCCCTAGCCTAGCCAAAAATAAAACAGTTATTTTTATCCACAGATTCATTCTATGTAGTTTAAGGTTTCTTAGGCTACTTGGCCACTGTTGGCAGAGATATGCTATAGCATTTGATCTGACCTGACTGGAAAGTGCTTAAAAGAAGGATCCTGAAGGATAGGAATTAATACATGAATACGGCCATCCAAGGGCAATAAATTAATCACATTTACAAACCTGAAATAGTGTATTATTTACACTGAAATAGTGTAATATAATGTATTCATCAGCAGTAGTACAAGCAAGGGTAATTCCCTTCAAGTAGACCATATCTTTGCCACATCTCCCTGTTCTCTCCCCTACTCTCTTCTACTTTCTTTCATATGACTTCAACACAGTAGTATCAGCTGGACTTCCTTGCTCTCCCACAGGGAAAGGTGTTCATTCACGATTTTAAAGAACAAGAGCTTTTTCATAACCTCAATTACCACAAGGTCACCCTGCAACTGAATGTTTGAGAATGCTGAAGTTTATGCAGTTGGCAGCTGTGGCCCAGTAGCTGAGTCCAAGCTAGACTGTCACTCCTGTCTGTTGACTAATGACTGTCACTGGAGGGAATCTTGGCTGATAATTGGCTTTTTAAGGGGCCAGATTTGTTGTGAACAAATAAAACTTGTCGTAAGGAATTTTTTTCCTCTCTCTCTTGCCTTTTTTCCTCCCACCCCGAAAAGAAAAAGCTGGAATAAAAAATAATCACAAAAAATCAAATCAAAGAATTTGCTGAGCAATCCTGCTTGCTGCACTTTTAGCAAGACTTAAAGCATTAAATCACCTGTTTGGCTAGCAATAAATACGTATTACCTTATTTTGCAATAAATATATTTATGCTCCATATTTGAGATCCATGCATAAGAATTGAAAATTACCGTAAAGCTGCTGGTAATTGATTGAGAGGCCTCTTCATTCTTCCCAGTTTTATTTATTCAAGAAGGGCTCCCAAAAGGTCAAAAACATGTACACATTATACATATTCACAGTCAGGACGCAAGATGGCCCATGTTAAAAATTTTCTCCTGCCTGTGAATGGCAGAAGAGTTTTCTGGCACACCTACACACTGCCCTTACTACCAGACCCTGTTGTTTCAGTAACAAGGCTTGTGAATGGGGTAATATCCCAATTTGTAGTGGAAGCAAGATGCCCACAGTAGCCTAAAGTAGCCAATAGAAGCATTATACGGGGTCACATTCTTTGCACTGGTACATTATGATCCAATTGAGAGACTTCCTGGTGCTCTTTTACAGGAAATATGGGAAGCTACCCTATGTTAGCACACATTTGTAGTTGTTTTTTAATCTGGCTAATACCCACAGTTACTGACATCAATCTTTCTATAGTACAAATGTTTAAGAATGTGAATGATGGGGATGGATGGATGAGCAAAGCTCATGTGCAGGGAGCTGGAACTACAACCCTGAAAAGGTGATAGGTAACTAAAATCAAATTATTGTCTTTTTTTGGTGTGAAAGAAGGCAGTAGATGGGTATATTGTTTATGGCATATATGGTATAGTATCTCCAGAAGGAATCAAGTCCCACATTCCCATGACATAGTAAAGTCATCCTCTAAATTTTATTTAAGAAATTCTTACAATAGAGGCAATTATATGATTTACAGTATTTTATTTAACATTCTGACTATCAAAATGATATAATTTTAACCTTGCCTGGTTCAGGATTCTTCTGCATTCCTTCAATGAGAAGCCCAGTGATCACAGTAGTTGTGCATGCCAATAAACTATCTCCTATTCAGGAGTCCTTAGTGCTCTCTTAGTTGTCTGCTCTTTTGCAGACATTCCATTACCAAACTAGGTAATATCATTAGTGCACTGTACATTGTGCAATAATGATGTTACCTCATTTGAATATTAAAACATCTGCAAGAAAATGAGTCCAGGAAGCACCAAGGATCCTTCATTTCAATACCAGGCTACAGCTATTTTATCAGTATCTACAATTGCTTTGGTTCACTAGTAAAACCGGTCGTTCAAAGCAAAGCTTTTTCCCATCTCCTGTTACTGATTTTTTTCTACAGGTAGAAATAATGCTAGTCATTCCATTCCTGCGCTTTGATGTCTCAATATGTGAGACATCAAAAGCTCAACTTGCTCTGAAGAATCTCCCTATTTAGTGAAAAATGTTGCTTTCCAAAGCAGGAAGATGAAGTGACAACTTCAGATCAAGAAGTATCCATCCCGAACAGCAAGTTATTGGACCAGGATGATTGTTTACAAAAGTGTCTTCAAATGAAAGTAGCAGACACTTCACAATGAGTTACATGTTGGAATTTTTGCAACGGTTGACTTTTGTTTTTACTATGGAATTACAGAATATACTATAGGCTCCTTAAGTGAAGCCTTCGTTCTACTTTTAAATTCATTGTTCCAAGTCCCTGCAAGGAGCTGAGTTCTACATAAGATATGCATTACAGTCCTGTAATTTTTTGCTATTGGCCATTCTGATTGAGGTTGATGGGTTTGTCTCAGAGGAAGTGATCCAGTTAAACTGAAAAAAAAATCCTTTTCCTCCTGTCAAGAACTATACTCAACTGTTCTAAATCAGATTTCTAAACTACACCCAGTGATTTAATTTAGGAGTTCCTACATTTCGTGGCTTAAAGCAAAATGTGTTGTAGTCACAACCATTTGGATTGTTTGTGATGTCTTATAAACATGCCTGCTTTATGCATTATGCAGGCTCACTTTGATCTTCCCCTTGGAATCAGAAGCCTTGCTGACAATTACTTAAGTCTGACAGTGTTTTGGAAGAAAGCCATTAAATGCAAGCTAGGGGAAAAATATAGGAGGTTGGGAAAGGAAGCTATCATTGTTCAATAATTTATTCAAAAAGAAAAGAACCTTCAACCCAAGTAGTAGCTCAATTTTCTCAAATGCAGCTGTAAATCCTTTCTGCTAGTGACAAATCCCCATACATGGCAAGATGATGAGTTGCTAAAGAGAACTTTTCAAACCACTTGGATCTCATCTAGTGGTGCCCTTTACTTTGTCCAGATATACAACATCAAAAGAATTCTTGTTACTTAGTTACTCTATGATACGCCCTGTAAGCCTGTAATTTCAGAATAGTCAACTTTGATTGGCATGCTTTATTGATAAGGCCAGTTGTATACCTGCTTAATCTTAGTGATAGAGTCAGATCTGTTAAATCAATCACCTTTCTTATTGGTAAAGGTAGACACCCATCATTACTTTCATTGAATTGGGATTCATTATTAGACATTGTGGAACCAGCTCTGAACTTGCTTCCAATTCAAGGGATTTTATGTGGGATCTCCTGATGTGACCATTATTCAGCACATTCTGACCAGTTCTGGAGAACCAGTAGCAGAAATTTTTAGTAGTTCAGAGAACCGGCAAATACCACTGGCCCCACCCCCATCTATTCTCTGCCTCTCAAGGCCCAGCTGATTAGCTGGGTCTTTTGTTGCCCTGCACAGGAGAATGGAGCTGGAAAACAGGTTAGTGGGGAGGGAATGAGATTTTGCAATAACCTTCCACCAGGAGATTTTACAGTATTCTTCCCCTGCCACACCCACCAAGCTACATCCACCAAACCAAGGCACACCCACCAAACCATGCCCAGCAAGCCACACCCACAGAACCAGCAATAAAACTTTTTGAATCCCTGGAAAGGCACCAGGCCCAGATGGACTTCCAGTGGAATTTTATAAAACACTACAAGAACTGCTGAATCTTCTACTTTTAGAAGTTATGAATGAAGCTATGTCAAAGAAGAAGATACCTAAATCATGGTCAGAAGCTTATATTACACTCATCCCAAAAGAGGAGGCTGATCCGTTGCAAATTAAAAACTATAGACCCATCTCTTTATTAAATGCAGATTACAAAATTTTTGCTTCTATATTGGCAGAAAGACTTAAAAAATACTTAAATAATTTTATTCATTCTGATCAAAATGGATTTCTGCCTAAGAGACAAATTAAAGATAATATGAGAGTAATTTTGAATACTTTGGAATATTATGA
>JANHFN010007856.1:19920-32001 GCA_032468175.1 Toxicocalamus goodenoughensis | reverse complement strand
AACCGGCACATTGGATGTAAATTTATGGAATGATATTGATGTTTTTTATGTATTGTTTGTGTTTGTTTTTTAAAAAAATAAAAAATGTATATTAAAAAAAAAATTTTTTTGAATCCCACCACTGCCCCAGAAGTGACTACTTCACCAGAGCTAGATCAAATTGGTTTTGTATTAGGGATTTTAATTCTAGAGCCATTCAACTGAGCTTTAACAAGGTTTATCCCAAAGCTCAGTGCAAAACTGTTTCCTGTCTTTGACAAGATAAAAATCATAATCATTTGCAGCTTGATCCTTCATCTGATGTTCTCCTTAAAGCTTATAAATAGGGGGGAAACAAATACTCAAAAAAATGCTTCCATGGAGAAAAAGAAATCAATTTCTTTGTAGCAACTTGATTGAATAGTGAGTTAGATTTCAAGGTGTCAAGCCTATGATACCAATCTCTGATCTGAATTGTAGCTAGAAATTTGGCCAAACTTTAGCTTAGTTAGGGCCAAAGACATAAATTATGCTATTGAGATTCTGCAAATTTTTAAACCTCATTCAAATTGGTGGGAAAATGCTACTTTTTTTCCCCCAAAGAGAAGTTTGCTAAAGTACTTATCTTGGTTTCTTGAATATATTTGAGGCCAAGGAGAGTCCATGTGTCTAGCCTACATTCTACAACTTCTCCCCAGCAGTCAAAAGCCTCCCTGGTGGCTTTTGGTTCAATTACATATCAAGGGAAAACTTCTGTAGGGACTTTTCCTATAAGGCTTTCAGATCAGGAAACTAAAAAGACTGGAGTGACGGAGAGAGATCTAACAGAAAACAGCACTGAAATTCCATGTTACTTCACAATGATAAAATAACCTCCAAAGAAATTATTCTGAAAATAAAATATAAAAACAGATGTTTATTTCTAGAGGAAGAGAACTCAGGATGCTGGAAGACAGAGTCAGAGCAGGGCCCTATACTATTCAACAAATTTATCTTTAATAATGACATCTAAGTTCCAGATAATGCAGAATTGAGTGGGATATAAAATACTTTAGAAGACAGAAATAAAAGGCAAATAGATATAGGCTGACAATACCAGAATTAAATTTTATAGCTTTCTATATGCAAAAAATCTTCACTTAGAAAACAGTATAGAATGTGAAATGCTTGGCTTGGTAACAGTAATGTTTCTCCATGAGCATTTCTGTTCAAAACAGCTTCAGACTGAATATGTCAAAAAAGGCTGCAAAAAAAGGCAAATACAGTTTTAAGGTTATTCAAAAAAAAATAAAGTACCAATAAACACAGGTATATGGATCTACTTTTTTATACGTTGATCCAGCCCCAATGTAAATATCATGATAAATTCAGGGAGGACACATTAAGAAGGATTAAGATAAACTAGGACAGATTAGGAAAAGTTTCTGGGCAACACTAGAACACTTTCTATCTTACATCAGATTCCAGGTCAATAATGCATATTTCACCAAGGTTCTTGCAGTGACTAAAATCACACCCAATATTTTCACTGTGGGGCTGTTTGAACGATTTTAGTTGCTGCTTTTTAAATGTCCTACCAAAGCCTTTTGCAATTTCCTCCTGCAGAACAAAGCAAGAGAGTTCATTATCTACTTTCACTGGAACAATAAAAAGATGGTTTCAATAGGTCAAATTCCTGATGGAATATATTTATATGGAAGAAGAGAGAGCAACCCACCCCACTTTACATTGAGAGGGGCTGTGTGGAGAGAGTTTCCTCCTTTAAATTCCTGGGAGTCTACGTCAGTGAAGATGGAAAATCAAAACAAGTGAGGTGGCCAGAAAGAGACTCCATTTCCTTAGAGTCTTGCAAAAGAATAAAGTGGAACAACAACTGTTGACCTCATTTTACTGGTCCACAATAGAAAGCGTCCTCACATATTGCATTACAGTGTGGTATGCTGGCTTGACAGCCATGTATAGAAAGACATTACAGAGGGTGGTGAGCACAGCACAAAACATTGTGGGCTGTTCCCTGATACCACTAGATGACCTCGCTATGGCTCGCTGCCTTAGAAGGGTGAGGAAAATTCTCAGGGACGACTCACATCCCGGTCAGCACTTCTTTACTCTCCTACCATTAGGTAGGTGATATAGAAGCGTAGCCAGCCACACCAACAGGCTGAACAACAGTTTCTATCTGTGGGCTGTCAGACTTCTGAACAGAAAATAATTCATGTCAACATAGTATGACAGACTTGCGGGGCCAGCGCATTGTGCAACAAGGCCGGGTAAATAGAGTAATAAGATTGAGTCTGGGTTAGGGACTTCTGTCCTCACTGTGAATTTTTTGTGTGTGTGGGAGGGTGTATGAAGGGAGGCTCAGCCAATCTCATTGTACACATGTTGTACTCTGACAATAAAGGTAATAATAATAATAACCAGCTCCACATGCCCCAAGAATGCAGGGGAGAAGAAATACCTAGACATAGATAGGGTGTACTTAATTCAAAATCAAAACAGTGATTCAGAGAAGATGTGACTATGGCTTGCCAAATGAATGACAATCTGAGTCAAGGAGGCATCTGGAATATCATGCTGTCCAGGGAGAGATCCATACCCACTCTTTTGGCTTTCCAAAGAGGCCTGAAGACCTGACTCTGCCAACTAGCTGGGGATCCCAATAGGGGCATGTCATTTAGAGGTGGCAGACTAAGATAAAACCCCATTTCCTCCCAATGTGTATCTTGCTGCCTCCCTCCCATCTTTGTTAATTTTACTCAGTTTTAGTGTTAATATTTATTGTTTTAATATTTTCAAACTTTTATCTTGTTTTTATTTTTTTCTAAGCCATCCAGAGTCACTTCTATGTGAGATGGATGGCAAATAATTTTAATTAATGAATAAATCAATCAATATGTCCAGGCCTGTTCCAAAGCAACTGTTTGGACCTTTATAGACTCAAACAGTTAGGGTTGGTGCAGCTTCCATAAAGAAATATCTTCTTTGCAGACATCCTGAAAGGTGTACCATGTCTAGTACATCCATGTGATCTCCAAAGCACCTTTTTGGCTTCAGATTGAAAACACGGGATGTCTCCAGATCAGAAATAGTAATTTTTACACATGTAAAAAAGAAACAGGGCTATAGTCATAGCCGTCTTGCTTTAAAAAAAAATCACTCACCCTTGGATGAGCCTGGTTCAGTCAGAAATAATATTGTTGTGCTGTTAGTTGTTGAGTTGTTCCTCAATCAGAAAATATATGCCTGATTGGAATGGAAAAGAATAACTAGTGCTATTGATGATCACATATTGCATTACAGTGTGGTATGCTGGCTTGACAGCCAGATAGATTGATAAGTCACTTTAGGTACACTCTTTCCCCATTTCTCAGCACTGTTCCCCACAGCCTTTTTGCCTTCAGCAGTAGAGACCAGGTTTCTGTAGAGGCATTTGCTTGCATTTTGGAAAAGTTAATTAAGTGTTACAGAAGCTCCTGGGATGAGGAGGAGAGGAGGAGGAGGAGAAAAAGGTCATCTTTATTGTGTAGACTAGAGACAGCAGAAGATCATAGAGAACATTCACTTTCAATAACTTGAGACAAATGTATGAAGGAACATTTTATACTAAAGATCACATGTTAAGTTTCATCATGTTAAGATGAAACTTCTAAAGTTCCATTATTCAGAAGAGATGCATTATAATGTCCTATATCTGAAATATATGGAAGAATTCCCAGCTCTGAACTGTATTCAATCCAACACTTAAATCCACCAGTGACTTAAAGTGACTCAGACATTTTAAACAGATGACATTTTCGGTGGCTGAATACTTTTGTTTGCTGCTTTCAATTTAACTATGCTTAACAGTATCCATGTGATTTTCAGCTAAGGATTTCATATTGCAATGATATTTAATTGTGTAGAGCAGTCTGGAATCTTTTAGACTGCAGGTGTAGGAGTTACATTTTTTTAAACACAAAAAGAGAAGGAATGTATACTAATTTGTAATTTTGCAGTGTGTTCTACAAAGATTTTAGAAAACTTTATTTCCTACAGTAATAAAACCTAGGCTTCATATCAGATTATTTGGGAGTTTGGTAAAATCAACAGATCCAAAAGACTATCAGAATAAAACTACAATAATAATCAGTATGATTATGAGATACAGAGAATGTTATGTTTTTATAATCAAGGTTATGTTTAGATTTTAGTGATGCAGTAATATGGCAGCAAGTAGCAGTAAATTCAGGGAGAAGAGAGAGAGAGAGAGAAAAAGAGAGAGAGAGAGAATATTCCATGACTTTCTTGCAAGATGGAGGGGTTTTCTTTTATATTTATATTTATTTATATTTTGTGTTTGGGGACTGATAATCTCCTTCAAGGACATAATACAATATATTGACAAAATATAGTATAATATCCTTATCATATAATCATCTTATATAACCACACTTTAACATCATAACTGTTTATTTCTCAGGACTAACTTTTATTTTATTTTCCACCTCATTTGAGTTGTATTTTGTATTTTAAAAATTGCTCTACTATAGCACTTGATTTCCATCACCATCATCTTGGAAACTGCCCCATGAATTTTGAAATAAAACCTATACTTTAAAAAAAAGATAATTTCATTGTCCTATTAAACATTAGAGAGAGAGAGAGAGAGAGAGAGAGAGAGAGAGAAAGAAATAAGAGAAGAAATAAGTTTGCAAACTGCATGATCCTCAAATCCATTCTGAAAGCAATTTTGCAGTTAAGCCTGTGCTAATAACCACAAAATAGTCAAGCTTGATTTCTGTAATATGAGGACATTGGCTGAACCAGTAAGTGAAATTCTGGCAATTATTTGAAACCCTCAATCATTTATCATCAACTGTCTCAAATTCAATTTTATAACTGATCTGTTGTTACTTTAGCATTTCTTTTCGCTCACATATGAAATCAGAAAGATTAGCAAAAATCCCTACTGTTTTTTTTTCTTGTCTGCTTTTAAAATACTCAGATCAACAGAATACTAAAGTAGCTGCAAATGAAGGCATTCGAAATTCAGGCTTACCTGCTTACTTTTGTTTTTAGATGTGCTTGATTTGACTAATATGAATGAATATGGGCAAGGTGTTTGCCAGATTATATAGATGGTAATTATTACCTTGGTATCATAATTACAGATTTAACAAATTAGTTAGCATATGTTATGTACCAAACATAGTACAAAAGGAATGAATCTGTTGGATACTTATTAAAGAATGATTATTAAAGTGAAGTTCATGGTCCACCAGTGATTTACATAGCTCCACCAGGTGGTCTGAACCACCTTTCCCATGTTCACAAGCTAGAACCAACTTCCTATGTCAGCTCTCCCTCGCTCCCTCCCATTGTCATAGGATGGTGAAAAACATTAGCCATTTGTAATGGTATATGGCAGTGACCTTGGGAGACAAGTGGAAGTAGAGCTGTAGACTGGACAAGTGGCATCAAACAATCCACAGAAGGAGAGAAGACACTGGAAGCATTTCCCTAGTTTTATGGAGACAAAAAGGAGAAGAAATGAGAAATTCTATTTCTGTTAATGTAGCCTTGAAATAAAGATAACAAAAGTACTAGCATTTAGACTTGTAAACACCACTCTATAATTCTTTACAGCACTCTCTGAGCAGTTTACAATGTCAGCATATTTCCCCCAATAATCCGAGTCCTCATTTTACCAATCTCAGAAGGCTGGAAGGCTGAGTGAAGGATTGAACTCCAGATAATGAGCAGAGTAAGCCTGCAACACTGCATTTTAACCATCGAGTTACCAGGGCATAAAGATATATTTGGATTTGTTGTACTTCTTCTCTGAGCTATTTCCAAGGACTAACACCATCCTAGCTTCTGTCTCCCTTGCCCTGACCATTAGTGAAAGCTCACTTGTGTACCACCTTAATTCTTGCCCCCTTTCCCTTTTGCAGATATTATATTTATCTGGCCAGAATTTGCTTCCTGCCTTAAACTTTGCCACCCCACACTTGACACTCAATGGACAAGAACCCAATTATATTCAATGAATATGCTGATAGTCATGTGCTTCACACAAATGGATCAATAGTGGAAAAACAAGCAACTCAAATATACAATAGTAGCACCAGTAATATCATGCAGGCTAAAATTCAGGAAAGAATGTAGGTTTTTAATGGAGTTATGTGATCTCATATGAATAAACCCAAAGAAAAGGTGAGAATAAAAATGGAAAATGAGTGGGACCTATTTAACAACAGACTAGATTAGCAACACGACATCTGGTCCCGATTTTGTCATAAGTCAAGGACTACCTGTATACAGTATTCTTTTTTCTAATCCAGTGAGATTCCCTTAAAAGGCAATCCAAGGCAACTGATCCAAAGCTATCAAAAGATTTGGCTGAGATTAAGATAAGGACCTGGGTCTTTCCCATGTGAATCTAATTCTTTAACTGTTACAATTTTAGTTCATAAAATCTTGTGAGACCTTTGAGTTGGGGGCTGAATACAGTAACTCTGCAGGCATAACAAAGACTTCATTCATTTTAATTTTAGAGTGGTTTTAAGATAAGATTTCATCCTAGGTTTCCTTAAGTCATGATAGAGCTATCACTTTAGTATTTTATGTTAATCTTGACTGTCTAAATAATATTATCTGATGTAATGAAATGCATATATCCTTCTCTGACAGTTCACTCTTCTTAAAATTATAAGCCTAAATAATTTATAAAAATTATATCAGAACAGAATTGTTTCCTTTAGGCCTCTCAGAATCAATTTTATTTTTCTTTTATTAATGCTAATGAAACATTCTACTTTGTCAAGAAAGAAGATAGAGCAGATTTTGCTTTTGGGGGGCTGTTTTTTACTGTCTTACTGTTTTTACACTGAATTAAAAACATATTTGACATTTCCAGCTGGTTCTCTTCTTGAATTTCAGTCTTAACATACTTATTTTTGCTTTTTTTTCCTTTACCATGTTTCTGCTACTATCAATAGCAATCAGAATTAGTTTAATGTTTGGCCATGACAAAAAAAACAACAACCCTTAAACACATAGAGAAGAAAAAGACAAGAAAGATCAATTGGTTTTTCAGCTAAAAGTCCAATCCATTATTTTGTAAAATAAAAGTGCTTGTGTTTAAATTGATTTGATTCCATTGACCTCAGTGAAGGAAACTGATTCAAGTTCATGCATCATTGCAAAGCTAACTAACACTTACCCCTTGATGATCTATAGATAGAATAATATGACAAAAACTAAGCCATATTTTTATCCATCACTGCATCTCCATTTCTTCTTCACAGTTAAAGGCAAAGTCTTGAATGACCTGTTTGTATTCAGATTGAAAGCTGGAAAAGTTCCATGCAATAGCAATCAGCAGTTAATAGACAGTGGTAAATCTGTCACTGCCTGGCCTATTTGATGGTCATACCTTTCCAGTTATAAACATATTTTGTTCCATTTATTTCCTGCTACGTGTTTTTTTTTTTAATCTGCAATTTGTTTTCAGTCCACTCAAATAGGACTTTAGTAGGCATTTTCTCTGAAAATATTATATATTTTAATAGATCGATACTGGAGAGAAAAGTGTCATAACATTAAAAAAAAAGATGCAGTTTAGATCATTTAGTAAAGGAGCTATCATCGATAAAGCTTGTAAGTCTACAGCTTCCTTCCCACCCAGGGAATTGCAGGACTCACCCTGTTCCGAGGTCTAGCAACACCCAATTCACCTTTGGTTTTCTGCAGCTTCTGAGATAGGTGCCCAACCCAATACAAGATCAGTTTTCCTACAGAGCTAGCCTGTGCCAAGGGAGCTGTTATTCTTGGGAACCTGTAAAGTATTCCCTTTTTAAAGAGAATCCACAAACAAAATGGAACCTCCTTTAAACAAAAAGGAGCCTGTGATAGGATCATGGGAATAGCACCTGTTGCAGAACAACAGCAGTTTACATACTGCAGATGACCTGATCTCCCTTTGGTCACTGGGTGGGAAGGAAGCTGGAGGCTTGCAAACTGTAGCCAATTCTTGCACAATACAGCTGCCCTGATTTCCTTGGGTAGATGTTCTGGCTGCAGGGATCTGGTTCTTTCCCCATAAGGGTAAATGACAATGGGTGCTGCAGCAGACATAAACTTGAAAACCAGTCATAAATAGCTTTTTTGGGTGGGTGGAGGGTCTGTTGTAACTTCAAAATGTCATAAGTTGAGGACTACCTGTATAATTACCCTAATAGAGACAGTAGCTATCAGCTACTTTGCCCATTAGGAGATTTTCAGATTTGGTCTCAGTATATTTCCTAGATAATTGTATATATTTGGCAGGTCTGAATTGGTATATTCATCTAAAATGTCTGACTTTCATCCAACAGTGCCCTGCCAATAAAATTGAATTGATTGGTAGCTAAAACAACTTATAGCAATTTAATGTTCACTTTCTCACTCACACTCTTTTCTTTTGATCTTGCCAGGTGGCTGGGAAGTACCAGCATCATCTGCATAATATAATAATCCCTTTGGCCCAAATTCTATGAATGTTCTTCAGGATATTACACACAATTACTGCTGAAGATCAAGGAGTGGATATGCAGTTCAGAACACAGCCCAAGGAGATAAACAGCATGGATTCTGTGTTAACAGTTTGTAGCATAATAAAGATCAAAGCTAGACATTTACCATTTGCTGTGTGTGTGTGTGTGTGTATCTGTGTATTTATAAGTATATATAAAATCTTTTTTTTTTAATATCCAAGACCAGCCCTTGGATAAACATTTTTACAGCTTCTGTTTTGGAGGGGGGGAAACTGTGGGAAATGCACAAGAATTATTACAAGCATATAAGAAAAGGGAGTCTTAACTATGACATATTGCTCAATGAGGCCCTAATGTACAATATGCAAACTGCTTGGAAATCATGCAAAGATGAAAAGCATGATAAAAATATAATAAGCTAACCACTCTATGTAATTAATAAAATCAGCTATGCATCAAGAGCTGCACATTCCCTACATGGACTATTAAATGCCAAATCCAGAGCAGAATTACTTGATGCATTTAAAGCCTATGAAACAATTACTGTAATCATTTTTGATGCATACACTATGTGAAAGCATCTGTTTTAATCTCTTGACATTCTCTTGCCCAGATTTGTTGTCATAGACATCCAGGTGTTCTCCCTGAGATATAAGGCCTCTGATATAAAAGTCATTTTCTTAATTATGAGATAGGAATGGTGGATGGCAAATGATAGTTCCTGTAGAGAAAAATGTTGATGCAGCCTGGTTGGAATTCTCATATTAGATGACTAGGGATCAGTTTAGCAGAACATGGATTCATCTATCTGAAATCAGCTAAAGAAAAGACCTAAGGACATTCCAGTTGGGGAAGCCAGCAAAGACAGAGAGAGGAATTGCTAACTCTATTCATAATATTGTTGGTAGCCAATAGGATGAAAGGTACAAATAATTTCTGGAACAGTATGGTCTGCACCTACTGAAACAAAGAATCATACTGTTATATCATTCTAGAATGTTAATAGAACAGTATGAATGCAAAGACAGCAGCTCTGGGTGAAAATTATGATTATTCTTTGCTGCAAATAAGATTTTCAACCAATATTGGGATTTGTTAAAATATCAGTGCAGAAAGAGGACAGGCAGAGAGGTTGCTTTCTTACCAATGCTTGTTTCTGAAAGACTGGTAGAATTTTATTTTTAAAAAATATTAGTCCAAAGAAGAAAATACTTTCTGAGAAATTCACACCTTATCATAACCTTCCTTCAAAGGAATGCAAACATCCTGCAATAGAAAAACTATTAAGCATTTAACTATAAAAAACTAACTACTCCTGCTAATGCAGAGACTTAATTCTTCTCATAACTGCTTTTAGATAACCATGTATGGCCTCAATAGAGAATAAGTTAGTCTGTGACCGATGTGTAATGTAATATTTCTGCCATGAAGCAATCCATTGCTTGAGATTTGACATGAAGGAATTCTATGTAATTGGGGTTACTCTGGATGTGAATACAGTAAGACAATATGAAACAGCTGGATAGTAAACCCAGAAGATTTTGGCTTGAGGGAGCAAGGTGAAAGGACCAGTTTAGAAGACTAAGCAAGTTAAGGCAGGTGAGGAAAAGGATGAAGAAATGATGGTAGGTTTTGGGGTTTTAAAGCAAAAACAAAATCAGTCCAGGAGTCTCTGACTGTCTCTGTAAATTGGATGAAATAATAATTTACTCTATCATTATTTTACATATAATAGCAAATCTGTTTTATATTTTTGTTAACTTGGATTCATTACATTAGAGACATATTTAAAAAAGAAGAAACTGTCCATATGTGGATCATGATCAATAGATTGATTGATTGAATTCTTTATTGTTATTGTATGTATATACACAGTATACATACAATTAAATTCTCATAACACCCAGAGACCAGACTCAACATGCACACACACATGACAATCCCCAAAAACCTCCCCACCCGCCAAAATTCCCCACCTCCTAAAAACACACAAGCATCCACACAATAGACCAAGTAATACTGTCCAACAGCTCACTGATGGTGGTCTTTAAGTTCATTGTTAAAGTGCAATTGTAGTTCTGGGATAAAAACTATTCAGAAAACATATGGTCCAAGTTTTAATTGTTCTGTATCTTCTGCCAGAAAACAACAATTCATAAAGATTGTAAGCAGGATGGGAAGAGTCTCCTCAAACAGCGAGATGCGAAGATGTCATCCAGGGCTGATAGCTGGAGCCCAATGATATTCTGGGCAGTTTTAATTATTCTCTGTAGAGCTATTTTGTTTGCTACAAAGTTTCTCCCAAAAAGTCAATTATAATAATATCTGTCCAGAATTAAAGTTAGCAATTAGGCTTGTGATTTATTAGAGAGGACTATCATTTAACTCGTTCATTGTCAACACTTCTGAAATCGCGTCTTCCTGAACAGAATTTTTCTTCTAACGATGTACATAGGCAGTCCTCTGTTTTCATGAACATTATTTAGCTATTAATGGAACATGTAGTTATGTCCTGTTTCTGTTCCCCTTTATGACACTGGGGTCTTTAAAACTTAAGGATTTGTACAATTAATTGTATAGAGGAAAATCAAAGCCTCAATGCTACATATAAATGCATTATAGTTAATTATACTGTCAGAAATACATGTTTCAATATGTTGAGAAATCAGATTTCTGGATTTAAGCATAGGCCTCTGTAGCCCAGGCCTGTCAAACTGGTGGCCCACTGGCCAGATGTGTCATGCGCAGGCCACACCCAACCCGGCTCCGCAAAGGCAAAAAACATTGTGATATGTCATTATACATCACATGATGTTATCAAGTTTGACACCAATGCTGTAGCCCTGGAATGTCAAACTCACATCATCGTGGCAGCGTTACATGACATATAGGGATGTTTTTCCCCTTCACTAAACCGAACGTGAGCATGGCCAGTGTGCGACACATCCGGCCTGCAGGCCGCCAATTTGACAGCCCTACTGTAGCCTCTCAGTCCCAGTATTGTGTAAACTATAAAGCATTATATATAACTTGTCTTTTATTATGTGCAGTGGGCAATGCCCAGATTTATTTAAAAGGGAAAGCAGAAATCTTCCATCATGCAAAATGATAGTAAATCTCACATGTCCATGCACTTAAATAATTAAAAGAAAAACCTAAAAATATATAAACTGATTGTCTTTCCCCCTTTTCTGCGGGATGATAAATGCATCCCAAACAGGAGTATGTCATTAAAAAAACTACTCAAGATAGCAATCTATTTGTCACATATGTGACACATGCAATATCCATAAAACAACTATGACCATCATGATTTTTTTGGCTATATACACACATGATTATACCAAATTTAAGGAAGATGTTGAGACAGGAGCATTCAGAGAAGAAGGTCTTCATCAGAATTAACGTTGCATTTTGCTGAGTTGATATTATACCTAAGGAAAAGGCAAGAAGTTCCTACTTTTCATCATTCAGCATTGGAGACATGAAGGCCATTAGTATTCCCAAGATTTTATCTATCTATCTATCTATCTATCTATCTATCTATCTATCTATCTATCTATCTATCTATCTATCTATCTAT
>JANHFN010007856.1:2926-14126 GCA_032468175.1 Toxicocalamus goodenoughensis | reverse complement strand
CTGATGAGAACAAAAAAGTTCGAAATAGATCTATCCTGGTCTCTCTGAATTTTAACACCAGCAGAATAAAAACAATTTATATATATATATATATATCTTAATTTTCCTCTATTAATTTAAATGGTGTGTGGGGGGGGGTATTATACTAGTGTATTTGCAAGCTGCTATTTATCCGATTGGTTTCATTAATTCAGTTCCACAGAGTTTATTCTGACTATCTACAATGTTTAAATCCTGCACATGGAAACATATTTCAGCCATGGAAGTAATGACCCATGGAAGCCTTCATTATGATAGCTTTTATTTATTATAATTAATCTATTTCTACAGCAAATACTTTACTGCTTCCAAATATATGACCCTAGAAGAAGCATATCTAATTAAATTATCCTTTTCTTTGGTGTGCTTTAAAACATTCTCTATTATATCATTGAACATCAGTAGAAGATTTCTCTTTCTCACAAAATAACTCCTAAATTGATTTTAATATTTCCCAGAGCATGCCATGTTATTTAGAACATGTTAGAACATGTCTCAGAAAGTATATTTTGCTTTGTAATATCTTCCACTAAGTTTAAAAGGCTGTACGTTCTTTCCTAAGATGGGATTGCACAACATATCACACATATCTCAGTAGCTTTGATGGTTGGAACTGGGAAAATATTTTTTTGGATCCATTGAAGGTGATCTGTAAAGGAAAGTCAGAGATTCTTAGCAAGACCGAGAGCTTTATATACTAATGCATTTACTAAGAATCTCTGACTTTCATACACATATACATACACAGCTCCTTAGTTGTATTTTTACACTGAAAACTTAGGTTGTGTGTTCAATGATAGCTTCACCAAAAATAGTAATTGATGTACAAATATTAAGGTACCAAAGACCTGTGAATGGAAAGCCCAAGGAAGAAATAGATGTGTTTTTCTATGCTTCTCCAGCATTAACCACACAGTCAGGAAAGTTTGGCTATCAGCTTTTGGGAAGACATTATTCCAGTTTCTTCATCACTGACAATTGGCACTATCTACTTTGTCTAGATAACGAAGTAATCATCTATGAGGACAGAGAAAGAGATCTTTGTGCACAGCATGCAGGGATCAAAGTTCAACACTTCAATAAAGTTTTTAAAAAGTGAGATAGCAAGCTCCTATGCTCAGTATCATGCATTGCTCTTTTCAGATATGCTTAAAAATAAACTATTCACTGAACTACTGCTTTGCAATAAATGGCAATAAATTGCCAGACCAAACCAACAATTTTTAACGGATCAGATCTTCAATATTGCTGTCTGGGTCAGGAAAGACCCAGGAAAGACCAGGAGTGTCAAACTCAAGACCCTAGATCTAGCTTACAGGGCCGCCCTGGAAACAGTGAAGGACTGGCCTGTGATGCATCTGCCGGTGAAAATGTAGCTCAGGATGGTGGCCCTCTCAAGCTCCATTTTCACTGGCAGAGGGTTGCAGGAGGCCATCTTGGGAGCCTGTTTTTGCTGACAGAGCACTGAAGCCACCACAGGTGCCCCCAACATGAGTGATGTCAAGCTGGCCATGCCCACCCCAGCCCCTTGAGGTCAAACACAACCCTGATATGTCCCTCAATTAAATTGAGTTTTACACCCTGGTAAAGACTATAAAAGTCAAATTCTTGTTATGTCTTCTATTTAAAAAACAGGTATCTATTCCCGATGTGATTACTAGTGACATAATTTCTTTGTATTTAGAACTGTATTGACAAACTGGAGACCAATTGTTTTGAGTCAAGTAAATGGCCTGCCAGCTACTTCTGTAAAATGGCTGGCTGTTTTTCCACTCCAGCAAAGCTTGTGATAGAATATTTACAAAAGACCATTCCTCTTTATAAAACTAATTTTATTACAGTTTAAAAATACAAAATAAAAACCAGTACAAAGTCTAAAAATAAAAAAATACAGAGAAAAACAAGACATATTAAGAAATCCTTTCATCTACACAAGTACAAACTATTTTGATAACTTATCTTCTCTGACATTTCAACAAAAGATCTCTTCTTTCTATATCTCATCTGTTTCTATAAACAAATTTTGTCACTCAGTCCTAATCAGTAAATGTCCTTTAAGAGATATCAGAAATAATAACATATATATTTGCACCTTAATCAAATAAATAATTTCATATTCCTTTCATTTCTTTTTAACATAATAACATATCACTTTCTCTAAAATTGCAGCTAAAAAAATCTCTTCTTCCCATATTTTATCTCTTCAAAAAACTTTAAAGGTTCATCATTTGGACCTACTCAAATGTTCATTTAGAGCCACCAAAAACAACTATCTTCATCACTTTGCATTTATTCTGCTCATTTGGAATCTTTAATCTCTTCAAATAATTTTCCCTATGTTGATTTTATGTCATTTTTTCTTTATCTCTTCTCAGAAATTCCTTTACAAGTTTAACAGTTTTCTTTTATAAATCCTACATTAGAAAGCTATGCAATTCAGTCTTCTGGTTTATTATTTCTCTATCCCTTTTAATTAAAACATCAGCCAATTTGTTTTGTAAATCAAGTGCAACTTTTTTTCTCAAATCATTCTTAATGCTAACCTTAACTTTAAAAAGCCCAAACTTTTTAATATTTTCAGATTCAAATTCAGATCAGCCTCAGCCTCTGTTTTATCAGTAAAAACTTCTGATCTTCCAAAATTTCTTTTAAATATCCTTGAATGCCTCCACAGCAGGGGTGGTAGAATCCCACCCCTGCTCCACAGTCAAATAATATTGCTCCATTCTGTATTGTTGGATGTCTTCTCCTTTAATTATAGCTTTAGTTATTTCTTGTTCCCTCTAATCAACGATCAAAATTCCTTCTTATTGTTTTTATACACACATACAACGAATTTCCTAAAGTGGTTAAGAAAGGAGATGTCCAATTCTAGTCTTCTTTGACTTGAATTGCATTGAATTGTAGCTTAGGCAAGATAACTTCCCTCCCCCCAACTCTCAGAATTTAAAAATCACTGGAGAACCCTGTTCTTGTAGTCTCCTCATGAGGAGCTATTGTATGGAACCCTTGTGGGTGATCCTGGGTCCTTTTCTTGCCCCAGAATGGCATTCCAAGGAGCCAATCCATTCAGAGGTTCCTCTTTCTGTCATAGTCATCAGGTCTTGTGCAGCCATCTTCAGTTTGCCATTGCTCCTTGGAAGCCACATTACTGAAAGCAAAGTATATGAGGGTGGGCACTTTCTAATAATAAGCGGTTTCAGTCAGACAGTCACTGCTAATCAGGAAAACCTCTTTCCAATCTGTCATCATATTTCATACACAATCCAGAGCGGGGCCAACCATGGTTCTAGATATCTGGAAAATTAATTTTCTCAGTGAAGTCTCCTTCCTTCCATTGTACCTGCTACTGGAATAGGTGGTGAAGGTTGGCCAAATGCCTAGAATGGAAAAATGAAGAAGAGAGGCCTACTCAAAAATCTGATATTTTACAGGGTCCTTGGTCCTTGGCGCATAGCCATTGCAACATTTCAAAGTATACAAAAAATGTTCATGTGTAAGTGTGTGAACAGGGTAACAAAGGGATCCAGGAAGGAAATGGGTGCCTTTTTCTGGCCACAAAATATATGCAAGCCTACCTAAAGGCTTGTAAACAGGCAGACAGCTAAATAAAGAATAGGGGGGAAAGAGAGGAGTCTGGAGGTGTCGTGGACAAGGGAACAATGAGAGGAAACAAACCACAGGAGGAGGAGGAGGAGGAGGAGGAGGAGGAGGAGGAGGAGATCTAAACAGAAGAAAATAGTGAATAACTGAAAGCAGAGATAAAAGGTAAAGAGGGGACAGGGAATTCTACCTGTAGAGGTAAAAAGGAAGAGGAGAGAAGAAAGAATTGTGTTGAAAATATGATTGATAGGAGGAGGACAGATGCCTGAAGTGTTTGGGCCAAATACCTATCTGACATGCCTAAGCTTTTCCCCCAACTTCTCTTGAATCACTCCCATGAGCTTGGGTTAGAAATGCTAGTGATAAAATAAAACAATATTGTTCAATTAATCAAATTTCACATCTTCTCAGGAGGAGTGGAAAGGAAGGTGGCTTAGCTGCCCACATGTCATTCTCCGATTTCAGAATATGAGAGAAAGGTCTTGCTTTCACTCCCACTGCCATCACAACCTGGTAAAGGAACCAAAACCACCAAATCAGGGAGTTTAGGAATTCAGAAAGAGGAGATTCTCAAGGGAAGTGTTGGGCTTCCAGTGAATTAATATTTATAACTCCTATAAGTAGCTTATTATTTTTTAAATGACACTGTCCGATAGCATTTTACAATTGCAAATTTCAGTCTGAATCAAATCCACAGTTGTCTCTCACTATTCCTGCAGTTAATTATATTGCTGATGTGAAATTAATATTTTTCAGGTTAAAACATGGTGGTTTTTCTCTGCTACTTCAACTAAATCTCACTTAATAGGAATGGGATATTCAATCCAGATTTATAGCTGAAATGTTCAGTTTAATTGCTGGGCAGTGTTTCAACTGAACTCTCAGCTCTCCTACTGGGAAAATCATGGGAGAAAATAAATTACTCTATGAGCCTGTATATATCTCTTAGCCAGAGACTCAGTGAGTTATATTACCTTCTCTAATTGTTTTCAGAACTTCTTTATTTTGATTTTATATTTGACTTGACATGTTATAAGCATCATCCATTTTGACAATGAAAAATGCATTTCCTTCATTAATATCTGATTTCTTTTGGTTTTACAGACTGGGGCCTCCAGGGTATTATTCCAGCTCATAACCATGCATAGGTTTTCGTGCTGATTTCTGTAGCCACTCAGCAATTTGTAATAGTGAAAATTATGCCAGCCAAATTGTCTCCCATTTCCCAAAGGGATTATTTGTCCCCTGCTAGTCACTAATAACAATGATATAGATAGATAGCCTCTTGTAAGAACACTGGGGCAATTCTCTCATGATTGAAGAAGGAAAATGTTTTTGGCAATTTTGGAGACTCTCTTCTCAAACAATCAATACGTGCTAATCAAGGACAAATTTAGGTACAGTAAACTGTGGTTCGAAAGTTTCAGTTTTACATTTGGCTCCTATAGATTCCTAAGATCTTGATCTAAGACTGAGCATGACTATTGTGATTTTTCTGGGAAGAGAAAGAATATGCCAATGGAAAGAGAGAAAAGCACACCCTCTGAGGGAATGGTGATAAAAAATGTTGTTAGATTGTATGGAGATGGACAGGCTAACTTTAGAATTAAAAGAAAGAGGGGAAATGGGATATTATTTGGTCTGGGACACATGGTATAAATGGTTAGAAAATAGAAGTAAACATTAACTATAAAGATAATTTAAGAGGTATATTAAACCATGGCAATGTATACAGTTAAAGGAAGAAAAGGGAATGTAATTGATATGTATATATGAGTATTATTGATGCTGGAGGGCTGCAAAGACTGTAAAAGTGATATAAATAATGAAATATGTTTAATAAAAATGTTTTTTAAAAAGAAAAGAGATTCCTTAGCAACTTTCCTTATTCCATGCTCAAAAGTCCATTGGACTTGCAAATTCAAATGTATTTGTCAACTAGAAATGAGGTAAGGTTCTCTACTGTAGTTGAGCTAAGAGTGGATTTAGATTAAACTGGTGATACATGTACAGTGGAATAATCAAGAAATTCAAGAAAATAGCAGGGTGATTGTCACCATTTCTCTTAGCATTAATTCCTTGCCCAATATTTAGCCTAGAAATCTTTCTGATAACCATGACATTCTTCTGAACAAAAATTACACAAAATGCCCTATTATACTTTTAGAATAGACAAGAAAAATGATTGGCCCACAGTGTAATTGATCTTACCTCCTGATTATAAGACTTAATATACAGCATCTTTCATGAGTGAAACATAGTTTGTTTTAGCTCATAATTTATTATTTAAATTAATTCCTTGTGGCATCATTTGAGACACAAAAGACTAGTATGTTTAACAGTGTCAGTCTTGGTTATGAAAAATGCTGTTTACTCAACTGTTATAATTATTCTGGATTGTAAGATGATGCAGACCACATTCTCTCTCTGTGTGTGTGTGTGTACATTTATCTTGAATTGTTTGAGGTAGTTCAACTCATAAACAAATATATAATTAGAGATAGCTAAAAGTAATTCTATTATAGGATTGTGTATCAAGTAAGTAGAACAGGAAAGGTTATATCAGATTTTGACATCTGGTTCCTTGCTGTTTTGACAAGCAACTGCACAGTTTTAAGTGAATCATTTTTAACAATGTTGTAGATTTGTTTTGGAAAACCAAAAAACATGACTGATTTGTTTCAATGTAAGGAACAAGGATGAATTTGAAGTTTGATCCATGGGTTTACAACTACATTTGCTATAAATCAGGAAATGCCCAGTTTGACTTTGTTCTCTTCTATGAACTCATCTGAACTTAAATTCCTAAATAATAATTTTAAAAGACTTTAGATTCTAGAAAAAATACAGAGAAGAGCAACAAAGATAATTAAGGGGCTGTAGGCTAAAACATATGAATAACGGTTTCAGGAATTGGGAATACCTAGTCTAATGAAGTGAAGGACTAAGAATGACATTATAGCAATCTTCCAGTACTTAAGGGGGTGTCACAAAGAAGAACAGTGAACCTATTCTCCAAAGCCCTGAAAGCAGAACAAGAAGGAAAAATATCAAGGACAGATCCAACCTAGAATTAAGGGAAAGTTTTGAGACAGTGAGAACAATTAACTTCTCTCCAGAAGTTGTGGGTGGCTCCATCACTTTTTAAGAAGAGATTCGACAGGCATTTTTCTGGAATGGTATTATTATTATTATTATTTATTAAATTTAGGGTTCTTGCTTGAGCAGTGGTTTGGACTATAAGACCTCCAAGGTCCCTTCCAACTCTGTTATTCTGTTAAATATTTTTTTGTATTTGTATTGTATCTGATAATGGATATAACCAGTGAAAAGAATTTATACAAGTGTAAGAAACAGCACACATTTTCCCCAGTTATTATTATAATCATGATTTATCACTTGTTGCTTGTATGTACACTGAGAGCTTATGTACCAGAGACAAATTCCTTGTATGTCCAATCATACTTCTAGAATTCTATTTCTAATGTTCATCACATGTACACAATTCAATTTCAATTTCAATGTTATAGTGTTCAAAACCAATGAATTCTTTGGCCTATTGTAAATCTTTCTAATAACTGTAAATCTGAAAACCATCAATAGCCACATTCCCTGCCTTCAGTTCTTCTCTTGATTTTATTTTATATTACTCTTGACAAAATTCTACTATCTTATGTTATGTTAGCCATTTGTGTTTGCCTGTTATTTCTCATCTATAAAATGCTTCTTGTGCTGAGAACCACAAAGTTGTTTTCAGGCAAAATCTGGGCTTGTATCTATTTCATTTACAACAAAATGTTTGCATCACATAATTCATTTTTATTTCCACTTCTCTTTCTATTAACATAGCTGCTGTGTTAAGATAAGTACTGTTAAACATTCCATTTTTCTTACTGATAACATAAGCTTGTAGCCACCCAGAGTCACTTAGAATAGTGAGATGGGTAGCATATAAATTTAATAAATAAAAGAAAAAATTTATTTTTTGAGAAATACTTGACTTCTCTTGAAACTTCTTTAATTTTTCTTCTTTTCTCTTTATTTCATTCAAAATATCTTGTATTTTGACTCTTCTTTTTGAGTTCACTATTATGTTGTATGAAATAACCTCTAATAAAATCCTTACTTTTGTTCTTCTACCTAAAAATGCTTTTGATTTCTTTTTACAATCCTCCACTATTTCTGTAGAAACATTTTGCTTTTAATGCCACAGATATCTTCTAGCATTTTTGTCTGTTAAGCGATTTCCTTATCACATGAAAACAATTTCATGCAATTGCAGACCAAGATAACTCTTCAAACGATGTGCTGATGAGATCTGTGCCCCAGCCCAAACTCACTACTCTTCCAGCTCTTTAGTCAGGCAACAAATCAGATAGTGAGAGATGACATTTTTTCCCCAGGTCAGACAATTGAAAGAACAACACTGTGTTTCTCCTATTTAACTCTGGCCACTGCTATGCTTGTTGTAATTAAGGATGTATTGTACAATTTGTTAGTTTGAAACTTGTCCTTTCTTTATTTGTTGAAGACTTAAATACATTGAGAATAATTGCATTCTTCCCTTGCTTTTCAGAGTAATTTATGTAAATGATTAAAGCAGATGATGCCTTTTGTGTTTTACTTCAGTTTCTCATTTGAAACCAACCTTCCTGTTCTGTTTTTTTTTAATTCATAGGTTGAGAAACAAAAATATGCCAATGCCAGAAATAGTTCTATGAATGGGGGTGGTATCTTTGTTGTTTCCCCTATGAAATTAGACAGGTGACATCTGGCAGAATAAACAATATTTCTACCTAATTTTCCTGTGCTGTTTCTCATAATATTTCAGCCTTCAGATGATCATGGCATATGTTCAGGGAGTCTATTATAGTACTCTGATCACAACATTCCCAAAGGATGAGGATATATGTTGAATTTCTTGCCACTGTTGAGCATAGCAACATGTGGTTTGAAGGGGTTTTGAAGTTTGGGACTTTCTCCTGTTCACTGAATCTGTAAAGCCACTGGGGGAACAACCTACAAATTCCAGACTATACAATTTATTGAGGGGCTTCAGCCTGTCCCTGAATCATTATTCTTGTCAAGGTGGGAGAGAATAAAACATAGTCCAGAATGAGGATTGTGGATGTCTACAAAGCAGGCATCTTTATAGATATCGCTTATGTGTGTAAGTTGTAGGGGGTTGTCTTTCCTTTCAGAGAATGATCTGTGTTTATTTGTTGACAATTTGCAGGTTTATCTGGTTTTACTATGCTGATAATAGATTTATTTATATCCTAAGCAAAGTTATAATCTTGTTCCAAGTTTTCTTTAGGAAAGGAAAGGCTTTTTTATGTAGGAGAAGTAATGGAAGAGAAATTAGTTTGTACTACATTTTGAAACATTTATGCTGATCTGTCATTTCTAAACCAATATAATGATGGAAAATATTTGGTCTGGATGCAGTGCATTCCTATGATTCAAATAGCTCCAAATAGCTTCCAGGCAAGCTATGACAGTTAGTTGCAAAGGTATGTGGTAACTGGTGCTTTGAATTATCATCAGTGAAGGGTTTGCAGATTTATAGGAATTAGATTTTACCATTGAAAGGAATGAGCGGTGATGCTAGCAAAACAATGAGGAATGAGGTTCCCCAGCCACTCTCAAATCAAACACTTTTTTTTACAACAATTATTCCTCTAGATTTGTGATCTGAGCCAATTTCATCTAAGGTTAAGATGCTGGATGAAGAACCTGGAGTGTTTTATTCCTCTGTGGAGCATGATAGCTAACTAGTTAACCTTGGATTAATCACAGCCCACCTCACACAGTTGCTGTTGTGGGAAAAAGAGTAGATGGGAACATTATTTATGTTTTCTTTAGCTGTACAAAATAAAAACTGAATGGAATATTATGGTTGGTCATATGGCCAGTTGTATAGGCTGGATTTGGCATTTTTATCCACTTATCAAATCTTTCCCAAGGACCTGGGACAGGCAGATGTTGTTGTCTGATGAAGTTAAAAGTATCATCACAGAATATAATCTGTTCCAAAGCTGCAGATGATCAATGATAATTAGTCAGTGCCTAATGTAGTGCTCTAGTTAATTTGGGATTTCCTAACACTATTGGTACTATCTTTGCTTTCTTTTGCCACAGTTGTTCTTCTATTTGCAGGTCTTTGCATTTTGTGATTGTGCATTCTTCTTACAGCAGCTAACTAGGTGATTTGCTATTTCTTCAGCATCTTTGCAAAGATGGTGTTTTTTCCTAATTCTGGTTTTATATCCATTTGTCAGAATTAGCATCACTCTTTTTCTTCTACTTCCCTACTCATAGCCATAGTCAGGTCTTGTTATTTGCTTTGCCTGCTAGTTTTTATTCATTCCCAGCCTTCTTCTTGGCTTCAGTGTGCTTGATGTTGTTACCCTAAAGGATGTCCAGGTATTTGTAATGATTGTCTTCATCCAGATTCATCCAGATATCTTGATTCCTTTAGTTTTCATTATTTTCCCCTATTGATGAAAAGAGGAACACATTAGTTCAGTCCAAACTCCATTGCAATATGGTAAGCAGTGATTCTATTTCAAATGGAGTTTTTCCATATGTTTCAGATCATCCATGTTAAGGAGGTGGGATAACATCTGGCAGATGTTTTGATGTTTGATAGTCATAGCCTGATTTGTTCAGTATTGAAAGGGGAGTCAATGCAATGACAAAAAGTCGTGGTGATAATGAATCTTACTGAAAGATTCATCTCTTGATATTAACCTCTCCCAGTCTATCACACTGATCAGCAACAGTGTCTTTGTGTCATCAATCTTTGCATAAAACTTCTGATATTTGTACTGGCTCCTGTTATTTCTAGGTTCCTCGATTATCCAATCATGAGGTAGAAAGTCATTATTTTTACATGTGAATAATCTATAATTAGATTCCCAGTATAAGACTGATGGAAACTTAATAATTCAAGTCTTAACCAAGGTCCTAAGAAATTATTAAGGAGATACATGGGAATGTAGGCAGTCCCAAGCAGGGTGGGTTTTTCTCTTTGTGTGTGTGTGTGTGTGTGTAAAATTAGGGTGTTCAGATTTGATAAATGCAATATTTACCACCCAGAAATTGTCTCAGTGGTAAGATGAAATTTATTTATTTAATAAATAAATAAATATGTTCATGTATCGAGAAAGTCCTTTAGGTTTTGTGCCAAGCGCTCCAATCACAATTGATACAACACTGGATTATTACTCCAGTATAGATGTATGCATAATTAAGTCTCAAAAAGGGAATATTGTGCTTAATTATATATATTGAGTATGTATGTATAGTGTGCCAAAGTTGAATATGCCCATTTAGTCTGGTCATCTTGACATCAATATAAGATGTGTTTGAAACAACAGGCAATCTATATTTCTTTTCTGGAAACTAATTAAATCTCTTTTATTTCAGCAAAACTTCACGTAGTGAGCATCTATCTTGGGCTTTAAATTTAATTTTAACCCTTCCTTCCTTCTTTCTTTCTTTCTTTCTTTCTTTCTTTCTTTCTTTCTTTCTTTCTTTCTTTCTTTCTTTCTTT
>JANHFN010007855.1:17308-31759 GCA_032468175.1 Toxicocalamus goodenoughensis | reverse complement strand
ATGAGCTTGAAAGGTAAAAATGGGAACAGTGAGTTTCCCTCTCATATTTGAGTAACCAAGTATCCCTGTAAACACATATATATATATGGGGGTGAATAAGAGGAACGTACAACTTGTCCTTGACTTTTCAACAGTCCTGTAAACCTCATAAACCTACATTATTGATGTATGCCATCATCTTCCTTTGAATATTTTTGGCTGATCTATTTTAAGCTTCACTTTATATTCTCCTATTCTGCAAATCTCAGAAGACTAGGACACCACCAAAATAGAATGGCTTGAAATATATCAGGTATATAATATCCACATAGCTGACCATGCAGTATGGAAATGAGTTAAAACTGACAATGAGAGTGAGGGGAGGCAGCCATCTGTAATGTCCAAGAAGGGTTTGCTTTCTTTTGCACTGCTCTTCAGCAGATACTTTTTGTCTCATAAGGCAATCTCAAATGTTCTGGCTAGTGATATAGGAAGTCAATCAAAACAGTTCAAATCTTTCTAAGCTTCAGTCAGTTCTAGCCTACCCCATGTCTATTCATGGAACAGTTAGATGTCTTGCAGCTTGCCATGTCCTATGTCCACTGTTATTAAAACAATTTCAATGGAAAATATCATAGAGGATAATATTTTACTAAAATAGAGTAAGTTTCCCCTACTGGGTTCTGTTAACTGATAGTAAATAATGTCTAAAAGTTGCTTAACTTCTCAAGATCTGAATTCCTAGCCTGTAAAGATTAAGAATCCAGTGTTCAAACAGCAGAAATAATTTCTATGCTGATTCATAGTAGAGTTGAATTCCAATTTAATTAAGATATATGTTTATTTATTATTTAATTTATATGCTGCCTATCTCAATGTCCCAAAGGTATCTTCGTATACAAAAGATACAAAGAAGTTGCTACTTACCTTCTTTACAGCAGTTAATAAGAAAATTTTTATTACCTAGTCTATAGTTATAACATAAATGTCTTCTTTCTGTAGTCTTTCCCCCCCGCTCAACTCCATTCTTGCTACTTTTCTGGTGGTTGCCATTATGATATTGCAATCCAAAAATGAAAATATCTCAAACGAGGGAAAAAGAAAAATTAAGTTTGGCCCTTTTTTCTCTTTTGTCTTCCAGTGCCCTTAATACTTTCATCTCAAGTGGTACTCCATAGTTACAGTCATTATTACAGTCATCATCTTCAGAATTACATCACACTCTACCTTTATGTTTTGTTTTGTAAAATCCATTGATTTTTATAGTAAATAATAATAATAGTAGTAATAATAAATACTAGTTATTAAAATGATGTGGGACTTCCAAATATAGACTGATAAAGTTTTGGAACACAACACCCTGGATATCACAATTCTGGAGAAGAAAAAAGTGTGGTTTGTCGACATTGCCATACCTGGTGACAGCAGAATCGACAAGAAACAACTTGAAAAAAAACACCAGATATTAGGGCTTGAGAATCAAAATGCAGAGACTCTGGCATAAACCAGTGCAGGTGGTTCCAGTGGTACTTGGCACACTGGGTGCTATGCCTAAAGACCTAGGCAAGCACTTGAAAACAATTGGTGCTGACAAAATCACCATTGGTCAGCTGCAGAAAGCCACCTTACTGGCATCTGCTCGCATAATCGCATAATGATACATCACGCAGTCCTAAACGCTTGGGAAGTGTTCGACTCGTGATCTGTGATATGAAACCCAGCATAGTTATCTCGTTTGCTGTGTATGTTTGTGTATTATTATTGTTGTTGTTATTGTTATTGCATTAAATTTACATGCTACCCTACTTCCAGCTGACAGTCCTCACTGGATGCTATATTCACACTGGAGCTGTGAATCCCAGAATTCCTACCCATCCTGATCTTCATACTAGCTAGTTGAAAATTCTGCAAATTGCAGTTCCAAAAATGAATATTACTAGACAGGGGAAAGCTAGATTCTAGTTCAAGAATGTGTTGTGATTCACATTCATATCACCAGACTAAATTCCCGTTGCCTACTGCTAGGGACCTAACTAAAGGAAATTGCTGTGGCTTGGATCTTTGTCCTTGCCTTTGTAGTGAACATTTAGATCAGATTGCTTTTACTCTGTCACCCTTCTATCATGTATTAATTTAGTCAAGACATTAAGGAAGTTATTTTTCAAAGGTAACTCCTTTTTATAATGTTGCATAAAATAACAAAACTGGTTAACAAAGACCAAACCAACCTTTTTCAAAATTAAACTACAATTGAGCAAAAGTAGCATTTCTAAAGTGCTTAATGTTGGATTGTACTTCTGATTTATGCCAAAGCGGTGCATCTCTGTGTATGGATGTGTGTGTATACACATACTGTATGTATTTAAAGTTTACTAGGACCGTAGGAAAAATGAATGTACAACAGGGTATACCAACTGCAGCTGTGAAGACCTGATGCAGATTCAGATTTTAAAAGCAGCTTGTACAAAATAAGATAAGGTATAAGATTGACATTCCCCTAAAAAGGAATGCAGATAATGAACAAAGCAAGAATTTTTCTGCTTATTTGTAACAAAAGCTAAGCTTCTGTCTTAAAACTTTACCTCTTAGGTGGACAGCCTTTCTTTGGAAGACATGCATGCATTTATGGCTCAGGCTCTGTGCCTCCAGGAGAAATCAGCTGCCCAGCTTGCAGACTTGCAGGTATAGACTTGACCCAAATCTTAATGTAATATGATGTCCCTAAGGTGAACATTGCATGGCGTTCTCTTGACTTGACTCAGATATGCAGGAGATTAGATTTGGGGGTCAGGAGGTCTCTCCTGCTTTGTTTTGCTGATGAACTATTTATCTGAAATTCTTATTTCATTTTGATCTGGCTAAAACTTTAGAAAGATCTGCCATATTGGAGCCCTTGCTTCTCAATGACTGTGACCCAGATTGTTTAGTTGGAAAGTAATTCAAACTCTCATTTCTCCTTTATCTGTCAATTCTTGTTTGTGTAATATTTTTGGGCAGATCAGATATATCAAATAATAGGAAAGGTCAAGTACTTTCACTTGCATTTTGAGAAGGGCAACTTGTCCAAATTTTCATCAATCTTCTTAAGGTAGGTTTCTTAATTCTTCTAGGTATATTGGATCTTGGTTCCCCTTTACATGCATAGAGTTCTCAAATGGTGTGGCCATTGTCTGACAGTCATTAAGACTTCCTAGGGCAAATATTACTTATGTTGGTTTTAACCCATAATTGAATTTTAGAAATTTCTATGGAAGAACATGAGTGACAGACACTTCTTCATTGATAACCCGAATTCCTATGACTGGGTTTGCATAACGTACTAAGCCCAGATGAGCCAACTAGCCTGTAATTCACTGTGTTGCAGAAAGCCAACTGACATATTATTGTTTACATTGTTGTTCTAATTCTGGCAATCCTGTAAAGTGGGGTTTATTTTACCCCAAAGATAAACATGCCTTCATGTACATAGTCTGTATCTATAGTACTGTAGTTTTATAGATAGTCTGTATCTATAGCTCAACATAGGCAAGTAAATATGCAAGCTTTTGGTTAATTATCTATGCCTGTATGGAAAATCACTTTGCAGACACAAGTTAATTTGTTAGGGTTTGTGTTGCTGTCAAGCAAACTGCACAATATGCATTTAAAATATATTGTGGGCTTGTGATACACTTATCTGTTAAACAGGGTGTTTGTGTATGTCTTTTTCTCATTTAATGACTGCATGCTTAGTAGTTTTGGGCATGTGCCACTTCTTGGGGAAGGCAGTAGGTGGGGCATCTTTACCAACCAGCCCCACCTTTGGAATGTTGGGCTGCTTTGAACTGATTCTACATTCTCATTTAACACTCCCTTGTTTGACTGCAAGGTAAATGAGCCTCCCACCAGTCGTGTGTCCATGCCATTTCCCATTGTTCTCTGGTATATACTGTATTTACTCTGAAATTCCAATCATCCTTTGCCTTCCTTCTATATCTTGTCACTACTTGTCTTGTTCTCAACAGCTACAAACATTTTTTTTGGGTTTTTTTTAAATTTGGCAGCTCTACCTGCTCAGTCGAACAAAGAATTTGAGCATCATATATCTACATCATGCAAAAAAAAACCAGGGTTGTAATTAAAACAGTGTGGCTTTTAATTTAATTGTAGTAGAGGGAGAAGCAAGTGACTTTATATTACAGAACTGTTAACTGCCTGGCTTTATGGCCTTCAGTTGTAAAAACACCTAAAGCAAATAGAATGTGAACATGTAATGTTGACATATTTTATTGGCATATTTATGAGCACTTTTTAGATACGCTTACAAATTGCTGTAAGCAGCTGTTCCTGGATAACCGTTCCTAAAGCTTGTATACATAATGCCTCCCACTAAAATCAGAAAGCTGTGAACAGTTTTCCCCATTTCACATTTGCTATTGTTATTGTAAATGAAAAATCGTCAAATAATGATGGCAATAAGTCAACAAAACATTATCAAGTGTGCCTGTGCCATTTCTGCTTTATTCCAGCAGGGAATTAGGGCTACAATGCTGCTATTTTCAGCACGAGAATTACATAATCAAATATTGTGAATTTGAATTCCATAAGAGAAATTATAGAAATCATGCAAACATTTACAGAAATCAATGTTTATAAAATACCATACTAAAACCCATATCAAAATGAATAACTTAGATTAAAATTGCTGAATATGTTTCATTGAAAAGAAAATTATCTGACTAAAAAACAACACTGCATTTTTATCTGCCTTCATTTCTACATTCTATGCATAAAGTAATGAAATAACTAAAGGAATACATTGAAATAAATACACACACACACACACACACACACATACATATATTCTCAGTAAGTGTAAGGCAGCCTTCCTATTTTAAATACAGTATCATTAGGCATTCTTAGCTTAGTTTTGGTTTTTCCTTCTACTAACCTAACAGAAGACCAATGAATATTCAAATATATTTAGACATCGTACTAAGACATGAGAATAGTTCATTGTTTTGTTTTACTGTGATGAGCAAATTTAGACATTGTAATTTGTAAATCATGGTTTTTGGTAGAGCATTTACATGTAAACCCATTTTATGGCTTATTAAATAAGTAATAACATAACTTGAGGTATTCAATATCTGTTGAATACTTTTAATTAACTTAGTTAAATTCTAATTAAACTGGAATTAAACTTGTTAACTTACATGGATTACTGCTGGCCATTGCTAATACAATGATCAAAAAATCATTTGGAGAAGTAACTAAATCTACTGCGCTATGGTGGTGCAGTGGTTAGAGTGCAGTATTGCAGACAAACTTTGCCCACAGCCAGGAGTTTGAGATTGACTCAGCCTTCCAACCTTCCAAGGTCAGTAAAATGAAGACCCAGATTGTTGGGGGCAATAAGCTGACATTTGTAAATGACTTAGAGCAAGGCAAGTTTAAGACTTGAGGACTTCAAATCCTAGAATTCTTGAGCTAACATGACTGGAGGAGGAATTCTGGGAGTTGAAGTCCACAAGTCTTAAAGCTGTCAAGTTGGATGACCCCTGACTTAGTGCTGTAAAGCACTGTGAAGTGGTATATAAATCTAAGTGCTATTGCCATATATCCAAACAGCTTTTGGAGAAAATTGAGATCATGCTTTCTTTTGTTTGTTTCATTAAGCATTCTGTAGAATTCTAAATGTGTACAAAAAAAAGAATGAGACAAAACAGAGAAAGTTTTTTTCCTATTAAATAATCTTACCCCACAAAATGGAACCTGGGTCATTCCCCAATTTGGGTTCATTTTATTGTTTAATTTTCTTATGCCCCTTAATAAATCTTATTGTCTACAAGACTGGTGTGCCTAACAATTTGGATTATTTTCAGTCCAAATACTATAATTTTGTAGTTCCAAATAGCTCTGAAAATACAGACTCTGGTGTCTAATAAATGTTTCAGCTTCTCCTCGCCTTCTATTGCTTCCAGTCTCTGTGATAGTTTTATAAATTCTCTTGACTGCTATTCTCTGAATGCATCTAAGTATGTTTTTAAAATGTAGTTTTAAAAGCATGTTATTCAAAATATACTTCACAGCCTTGGGATATTATTGATGATTTATTACATTTTCCTTTAATCACTCTGTTAGCATAGTGTATCCCTTATATTTGCTTTCCAGTGGAGCAGATACTAATTTTTATATGCCTGGGTTCTGAAGTGTATTTCAACAAATGGAGAAGGATAATTTTGCTCACTGGAGTAATTCATTTGGCAGCCGATGGTGGGCTTACGTAATCAGAAGCAAGTTCCATTTTGTTTAGCTAGACTTACTCCCAAGTCAATGCATTATTGTACTAGGAAATAAGTTCTGTTGTTCTATAAGGTTTATTTTAAGTAAAGAGATTTAAGATTGCATTCTCAAACCCAGCAGAACATATGTCATTTTTTTTCTTTTTGTCAACTCCTGTCAGTTAAAAAAAATGGTGAAGGCTAGCTTCCAAAAACATAACTGATGGACACAATTGACAACCGTGTATCAGTTGGCATTGCCTGTTAAATATTACACCAACTTCTGGTATATAATGACTAGATAGTTGAGAATCTGAAAAGCACTCTTTCTTTAGGCTAATCAGAAAAGGGTTGGGATAAAGAGAGAAGATAGCATTTATTGGGCTAAACTATACTGCACCAGCGGTGACCTGTGCTTGGCAGGTGTAGTATGGGGGGAAGGGAGCCAGTAGTAAGCAAGTCACAGCAGGCACACCTGCTGGACATCTGCTCTTGCGTTCCTCTGCACCTGTCTTCCTATCTTTGTTACACAAGAGCAGGAATGCAAATTTTCACATCTACCTATGCTTGAGGTAGGGTGAAAGACTAACGGTGAAACTCAAGAAGATCAAGAATGTGTGTATGGCACGTTCTACATATTTACTGGCCTGGTTTCTAGGCTGACAATCCAAAAACTCAAAAGGGCCTAACTTTTGATTTTACAGCTTAAAACAATTATACAATTCTAGCAATAATTAAAATGCAAGTCAGGGAACATGTTTGCTGAATATTCAGCGAGGACTGAAAGGTTCTTCTAACAGCCATTCCTATACCAGGTACAGTTACTTTCCATTTTTCTTCCAGTGATAGGAATACTTGACTTTATACAGGCAGTCCTCAACTTACGACTGTAATTGAGCTCAGCAATTTACATTGCTCAGTGAGAAATTGGTTAGGTGAGTTTTGCCCTATTTTATTATCTTTCTTGCCACCGTTGTTCAGTGAATCACTGCAGTTGTCGAATTAGTTAATGTGGTTCTTGAGTGAATCTGGCTTCCCTGTTGACTTTGCGCATCAGAAGGTCAAAAAATGGGATTACGTGACTCAGGGACATTGCAACCATCATAAAAATGAACCAGTTGTCAAGCATCTGAATGTAAATCACGAGACCATGGGAATGCTGCAAAGGTTGTAAGTGTGAAAAACGGTCATAAGTCACGTTTTTTCAGTGCCATTCAAACAGTTACTAAATGAATTGTTGTAAGTGGGAGGACTACCTGTATTATATTTGGTACATAGGAAAGCATTCTTTCATGTACTGTTGTTCCACATCAGTCATGGGCACAATGTCTGAAATTAGGCATATTGTCAGGTAAAACTGGTAGCCTAGCTACAATGTTTTCTGAATCGTGTTGAACTAGAATTAGAAGATTAATTAGTTGTCTCTAAAGGCGATATTGCTATTACATCTACACCCAAACTATCCTTATATAATGTTCCTACACTACCAAGCCTCTGCTGTCCAATCGTTTCCCAAATGGCGCCCTTCAAATGGATTGGAATTCAACTTTCCAGCCAATACACTTGTTCTGACCCAAACCCTTTTCCAATAAAACAAACACGAACTAAAGGCTGCAAGCTAATTAACTTTGATAAGCACAAGCCTTGCCAAAATTGTGCAAGGCTGCCAAAAATAATAGATAAGAAATATTTTACAACACAAGAATCTTCAAATACCAACTTAAGATACCGCAATGTCCACGAGGCTGGAGTTTCAAAACGTCTTTGCTTCCTACAAAGAACGTCTGATTCACAGCTGGTTTTTATCTTCTTGAAGGAGGGGCCATTACCTTGTAGCCTTACTTCCGAGTTGCCGGTGCTGCTGCAGCTGCTCTTTCCTGCGAGCAGCCCTGCATGCATGCACACTTGGCACAGGCTCCTCGGAAACCTCGTCGCTGCTGCCAGACCCCACAATCTCTGAAGGCAACAGTCCACTCCCTAATGGTTCTGGCCCCTCATCTGAGTCCTCGCTCTCCTCAGCCATCCGCACCTGCTGCCGGATAACCACAACAACACCAGAGTGGCTCAAAGGTTGGGAAAGTTAGATAAAATGTGGTCTTCTGGAAATGCCAATGAAGGGTAATCAGATTAAGTACACATTCACACCTGTGTCTTGAAAGTCTTTGGGTTCAGCTCTAGACCCAGTTAATCTCATCATACTACAGGTAGTCCTCAACTGACAATGGTTTGTTTAGTGACCGTTCAAAGTTACAACGACGCTGAAAAAAGTGACTTACGAAAATTTTTCACACTTGTGACCGCTGTAGCATCCCAGGTTGCATGATCAAAATTCAGAGGCTTGGGAACTGACTCATATTTTGACAGTTACTGTGTTTAGGATAGGGCTGTCAAACTCCTGGCCCATGGCCCAGATGAGTCACGTGCTGCCCACAGCCGATTTAGCGAAGAGTGGGAAAGTCCAGATACATTGCCATGACATGAGTTTGACACCCCTGGTCTAGGGGATCATGTGATCACCTTTTATGACCTTCTGATCAGCAAAATCAGTAGGGAAGCCAGATGCATTTAACAACCGTGTTACTCACTTAACAACTGCAGCAGAAGAGGTCGTAAAATGGGACAAAATTCACTTAGCAAATGTCTCACTTAACAACAAAAATTTTGGAGTCAATTGTAGGCATAAGTTGAGGACTACCTGCATCTATTTTGGAGAGCAAAGTCAATTTTATGCTGCTGTTTACTAGAAACTATAATAAAGCTGATATTTTCTTTGCAATTGCTATAGTTCCCCATATCTTGTGAGTGATCCATTTTTTTTTTCCCAGGGTGGGAATTCTTTCACCCTATTTACCTTGTCTCAGCCAGTTAATTACGGGTAGTTATTAGTTAATATAGGGGATGTAGTGGCTCAATGGCTAAGACACTGAGCTTGTTGATCAGAAAGGTCGGCAGTTCGGGGGTTCGAATCCCTAGCACTGCATAACTGACTGAGATCCCATTACTTGTCCCAGCTTCTGTCAACCTAGCAGTTCGAAAGCATGTAAAAATGCAAGTAGAAAAATAGGGACCACTTTGGTGGGAAGGTAACAGAGTTCTGTGCGCCTTCGGCGTTTAGTCATGCCCGCCGCATGACCATGGAGACATCTTTGGACAGCGCTGGCTCTTTGGCTTTGTAACAAAGATGAGCCCTGTCCCCTAGAGCCAGAAATGACTAGCACGTATGTGCAAGGAAAACCTTTACCTTTAACTATTATTAATATCTGCCATTGCTTGGTAGGAGTTTAGCATCCTGTTCTTTTGTTTAATATCTTCCTCAATCCATAAGAGTCTGTCCCATGGTCACAACTATTAGATAAAGTGCTTACTTGTAAAATTGCCGACTTGTTATTATTTCATTTTCACCATTCCTAGCATTTTTAATGCACTGGAAAGATGATAGCATGGCAGCTAGGAAGCATTTGAGTTTTTCAATCCTTCTGTTTGCATTCTTTTCTACACACCAATATCTATGTAGCTCCCCCTCATAGTAACCTCCCATATTTTTAGTTAGCTAGCAGATGATGATGATGCACAAATAAATATTTTGTTTTTATTAACAAATAAGGACAGGGTGCTAGCTATTTTCTTTTTTTATGCAAAGTGAAAATGAAATGTTTACTACTCCATGATCGATGGTAGCTCAGGAGGCAAGATACTGATTTGATTATACTTCTTGTGTTTTTCTATTGGCCAGCTGGAGTGAGTAAACACCGATTGATTCATAGTGTTCTCTGTGTTTCAAGGTCAGGAGAGAAGGGAAGATTGTTACAGATCAGTGAAAAGTTTGGTAGTGTGGAACTGCCCTAAGTTGAAATAAGAAAAAGAAATTATTTATATACCTCCATTTCTCACTATTGTTGCAGGAGTGAGACATATTTTAATCAATGAAACATTTCATTTTTCATTCATGATTATATTAGTATTGAATGGATGGATGTTGCTGTGTCAACTGGCATTTCCTCTTATCATTTTAAAACTAACTCAGACAATGCAATGTAAAAAAAGATATTTATGACTTTATCTGAGCATTTATTTCAGTGGAGAGCACAGTCTGTTAGAAAGCCTCCATTACAGCCCACCAGAAGGGTTCAAACCTTTTAAAATTTCCCCATCTGCTTCCCCCATATTTTCCCATGAAAGTTGTGCTCTGCATAACCTGACAAAGGTTTGTTTATAATGTTTGACATACACAAAGATAGAGGGATGCATCCTTTGCACCTCGTATTAGGTTTTTTTCCCTCTTGAATATTTATGACTTTGTGGGGAGAAGCATAACGTGATATATGAAATGCTACTATAAATCTCTGTAGTCCAGAAGCCCAGCCCCACATTCATAAAATAGTAGCAAAAACGTAAACTACAAAACATAGAACTGTAGTGATAGAGCGATTATACAGAGAGGGAGAGATGGTAGATTATTGTAATTTAAAAGATGAGAGTGATGATGATGGTGGGGAGGGGGGGATTATAGGTTTAGCCACCCTTGAGATTAGAAGACACCTAAGGACGTAAGTCTGTCTGATCCAAGGTGCATTGGTTCCCTCTTCATCAACTACCGCTCTTACAGTATGACTATGTAAGAGCAGGAGAGAATGACAAAGATGGGGGGAAGCAGTTTGAGCGGTCCCACTCACCTACAGATGGCTCTAGACATGTTCCACTCCAAGGGGATAGAAAGTTGTCCATATCATGGGTGTAACAATGATATTCAATATAATTCTGCTTTTTTAAAGTTTCTATTGCATTTAAAAGTGAATACTAGCATCTTAAATTGTGCACAGTAAATGTGATGACCCGGGGCGTGACACAAAAATAACCAAAGTCACCAAAGTAGATAAATTCCCTTTAATGCTTCCAACTTGGCCCACAATGTCCAATTATCCTCAGCAGGAGATCAAACTCTTCCAAAAACAGTCTACAAAGGGAATAAATGCGGTCTGAACCCAAAATACAGATAAAGTAGAAATAAAAAAACCAACACAAACCACCCTGAAGTAATTAACATGACAGACCAGGGTAAGAACTTGCAGACTTCCAAAAGATAATGAAGCACACACAGTTGGGAGGACGCCAAAACACAGATAAACCTCGACAAAGATAATGCACGCTTTGCTTCCAGCAACTTTGCCATGCGCAGTTTGCCCTTTTAAACAGCCTTCCCAGCTGCAGCCCATGAAGGGGATCAGGGCCCTTTCCTCCCCTGTAAACCACCTTGCTCCCTTATTTGTTCCTCCTTGTGTGCCCTAGGATAAGGAGGGGGTGGGCCTGGGTTTTCCTCTATGGGAGGAAATGGCCTATGTCCTTCCCCAGTTTCCTCCACAACCACCGGAACCACACTCCCATTCCCTGTCAGGTGTTCCATCTCTCCCTCGGAATCAGATTCCAACTGGGGCATGACAGTAGACAACCCATGTAGATCTTTAATTTCAAGCATTATGTGATCCTCGTATCTGTACTAGTCGATATGATTATATGATTCCTGAACTCTTTTCAGTGGTAGCACCATTGCAATAATAAAGAGTATTGTTATTACAGTAGATGTAATAATGCAGAAGCACTCCTAACCAACTACAGTTCCTTCCTATGAGTTCAGTATCAAATGAGGATCAGGGAGCACTTCCAGACTTTGGATCTCTTACTTTGTGTTGATCCTCGGTCCTGTACCAACACCTGCCTTCAATTCTGCATTAAAACCAACTCACAGGTAGACCTTGACTTACAATCATTCATATAGTGACCACTCAAAGTTACAACATCACTGAAAAAAGCGACTTATGACTGTTTCTCATACTTACAACCATTGCAGCATCCCCATGGTTACGTGATCAAAATTTGGACACTTGGCAACTGGCATGTATTGATGACGGTTCCTGAGGCCATCTGATCACCCTTTGTGACCTGCTGACAAGCAAAGTCCATGGAGAAGCCACATTCATTTAACAACCGTGTTATTAACATAACAATGGAGCAAGAAAGGTTATAAAATGGGGCAAAACTCACTTAACAACTGTATCCTGTAGCAATGGAAATTCGGAGCTCAGTTGTGGTTTGTAAGTCCAGGACTATCTGTATAGAGTATTTGCGTTACTCTACAATGTTGCACTAATGCAGATTATTATTATTTTTTAAAGAATTTTTCCATTTTGGACTCTACTTTTTAATTTTGTCTTTTCTGCCTATGTTTACAGTAAAATTTAGATCTGAAATGAATGCCTAATCTGACATATCTGAAATAGGTCACATTAGAGGCATGCCCTATTTTTTTTAAAAAATGAGGAGTGGCATCAGGAAAACAAAGGCTTCAATTTCTGAGTTTCAGAAAATAAGTACATAAATCTGTTACCATGTGTTCTTTGCAATAAAAAAATAGGCTTTGTTTAGCAGGCTTGAGTTCCAGCATACATAACAAACAGCCCTATCAGATTAGTATTTTCTATTCCATACTTGAGAAAGGAGGGAAAGGGGCTTGTTGGTGGGATTTGCCTTCCTGAAACACATGTAGTGAGTGACTTCCTAGCATTACCTTAGAAGTGAAAATTGGGGATTTGTCATTTCTGCATCAGTTTTCTCTGATCTGAGTGCCCTCCAGTGTTTGATTTTCATTTTCCAGAATTCTTGGTAATGGCCATACTGGTTGGGGGTTTCTGGGAGTTCTTTGGTTCAAACAGAAATCCTTTTGAACTTTGGAAAGGAATTTAATTGGCTTGAGTTTGATGAATAAACATGGCTTTATTTGTAGTGAGTTCCTTGGTCTGTTTTTATTTTTGAATTCTTCTTCGTTGGAACACTGAAATGTAAAGCGATATTTGGGTTGACTGTTTAGGTTCAACTCTGAGCTTTGGCTTACAGTAAATATGAGTTTTGTCCTACCAAAGTATCACTTTACACAAATCTGCCTTTGTGAAGCTCAGCAAATAAACCTTTCTAGCATATAAACCCCAAACTGCTGATTTGTTTACTGTTAAATATTTACTGTGAAGCACTATGGACTTTTAAAAACTGGTTATTCTAGTTTGTCTCTTCTAGCAAATGCTGTAGTTTGTAAGAACTTTCTTATTTTTAGTCCTCTTGTCTGTGCTACTTCTTTGATTAGGCAGGAAGGACTAACATGAGCTCTAATCTTTAATGCACACATAATATAACTGTATTTTCAAAATAAATAACACCGCATTCTGGTGGGAAAAGGGAACACAGAATTAATATTCAGTATATTTGATGTCACTTAAACTGACTGAAGGGAACTGAACTCATCATCTCTCTGGAGGAACTGGTATATTAGATATATATTAACAGCCTACAAATTTCTATGGTCCTAGGCAATGAGTAACATTTTTATTAAAAAATGACATTAGGAAGAAAATAATTATTTTAAGATGTTTCACTTTCAGCACAAAGTGAATTAATTTTACTAAAATGTCCAAAGCAGAAATAGTACCTTAAAGCTTTTTATCACCATATCCTTGCTTCAGCTTTCTCCTTGTTAACATGCTCATAATAAATTAAACTCAATTTGTTCTTTTGCTAGATAATTTGGTAAAGTAAAATTAAGTTGTCTCTATCAAGGGAGTTTCATAGCAAGACAAACATCTTCATCCAATTATTGGTAATCAGAATTAAGTTCTGCCAGCTATACAATGCTGGTGCTGCCAATAACCTTAAACTTGTATGTGTTTGTTTTAAAAATTCTTATAGGGGTCATTATGCTATCATCTGATTGCATTATATTGACTGGAAATGACTTCTATATCTGCCATTCTGGATTAATACAACTCTTTTATTTTCCAGGTAGATGGGCCTATTCACCACTACATTTGGAATCAGCCATTTATTATGGGGTTTAATTAAAAACACACCCATACCAACATCTAGACAACGAAAGAATAGGAACATAGGCCATATGTCATATTGGCCTACATGTGTCATAGGGCATAAAGGTAGTCCTTGAGTTACAAATACATAAGTCATAGGACATAAAAGTAGTCCTTGAGCCTGCCCATTCAATTCGTGACCTGAGAATTCGTAGAAATGAATCTCATATCTTGAACGCAATCAATCCCTGCTTTCACCCACGCATTCGATAATCGAATGTGTGGCTTGTTAGTGTACATGAGGTATTTTGGGGTGGGGACGGCTATGGGGGGGGGGGAGTAGTGTTGGAACAGGTGTCCTG
>JANHFN010007854.1:9889-21566 GCA_032468175.1 Toxicocalamus goodenoughensis | reverse complement strand
CAAAAACAGCCCCCAGAGGCTCCTCTGAGGCCAGGAAACCCCCAAAATGGAGCATGGAGGGGTGCTGCGCGCCCCTCCTATGCTCTGTTTTTTCCCCTTCCTGAGCCCCAGGGGAGCCTTCTGGAAGCAAAAATGCGCCCCCCCAAGGCTCGCTTAAGGTCAGGAAGGCCCCCCAAAATGGGGTGAGGGGTGGTGCTGCAAAAAAGCCATGCCCATCCAATCACATGGCCATGCCCCCCTAGCCACACCCACTTGGTACCCACAGAACCGGTAATAATTTTTTTTGAATCCCACCACTGCTCTGAAGTCTTATAAAATGCTGAAGTTATGGAGCAATTTATGTGCCACCTGCCTTTTGTGATTTAGTTAATCCTCTTCTTCCTTCTTAATTTAAAAAAAATCATTTAGATGAAGGAAAACTTCAATAATGCTAAACACAAGGTATAATTTCCTCAATATTTTCCATTTTGAATAGCACTTTTGTTATAGAGTGGATATATAATAAATCTTTTGATTAATTATGGCAATGATGTATGGCAATGAAGTAAATTACCCCAAGAGGTGCTGTTTGTGACTTCTGTGTAGTGAATTCTGTATCCCAAAAGGAAACCCAAGCAATCTTTTGTAGGTATCTTAGTCCATTTCACAATAGCTGAATGTTTCGCCACAACTGGAATTGTTACATGAGCTGGACCTATCCTGGGAACTTAAAAAGAACATCCAAATCAACTTTCCATTTTCCAAAATTATTTTGATCAATTGTATACATTCTTGTGCTGTTAGATTTTGCAAAGTAAGAAAGAAAAATTCTTGGTTATAGCTCCTATCTACCACATCAATATACTCCAGGAATCCTAAATTTATTCTTAAATCAATTGCACTGCAACCCTCACCATCAAGAGTCAGCACACATTGGAAATAATGGAATTGTGGTCTGGCACTTCTGAAGCCTATTGAGTCACAGAAATGAATTTCAATTACTCATAATAGAATAAACATTGACATATTCCTAGACAGCCATATCAATTGGACTAGACTCTATATTGTTTGTGTGTGTGAATCAATCTGATAGTTCAATCTGTCATTAATTCACAGAAGACACTCATAAAATTAACATCTATTGATCTTCACAACTGTAAGAAAAATATTATTTGCCCTTCTCCCACCTTCTGAATTTCATAAACTGCTTAAGATATTGTTTTCTCCTGCCCTGAAATAGAATGTGGATGATGGCAAATCCTTTGGTTGATTATTGTCTGCTTGACTTTTGGGGTTTTGATTTCTGGTTACCTGGTTCTCCCCCCCGATCTATTTTGTTTTCTTTATTTTTTAGCTGTAAGCCACCCAATGTTATTATGGAATTGGCATCCTTGAAATTGGAAAGTTAAATAAAAATAAAAATAAAGAAATAAAAATACGAAAGGTCTAACTTTAGCATTTCAGTATCTCAATATTGGTGATGTAAAAAAATTCCATCATCAAATTCTCATCAGCAGAGGGCAATGATAGCAAATTAGAAACACAAGTCTATCGTAAAAGTACTCCCACTGATCAAGTGCTCCATTACCAAAGTAATAACCCAACCTCCTACAAGAATAGCTATGCAAGAACACTATTTAGACAGGTACAAACACATTGGAGCAACCCTGAACATCAGAAAAAGGAAACAGATAATCTGCACAGCATCTTTCAACAAAATGGATACTCATGCAACTTCATTAAAAAGTGCCTGACCACTCAACCCAATATAGCACAAGCTGTGAAAACCAAAATAGCAATCCCAGTAGAAAAAACGGGAGTCAGCTACAACATATAATGTAAGCAGTGTAACAGCCATTACATAGGACAAACTGGGAGAAGATTGGCAGAATGTATTAATGAACACCAACAAGCAGCCAGAAGACATGACGAAAACTCCATAGCACATGGACAGATTTAACCATAATTTCATTTGGAAAACTGTGACTATTCTAGACTAAGCAAAGTCCCAAAATGCTAGACAATTCCTGGAATCCTGGCACTGAAACAAATCAGCCATCACATAGAGATAAACAACATCTATATATCATTGAAAAGAAACAATCATAAAGCCAAAAAGGAAAAAAAGACCAAAATTATTCCTCACCACAATCAATATCCAGATAAACAAAGATTTAACACCAAGATTAGCCCTAGATCAAGAATCAAGAAGTGAACAATACCACAGTCAAGGAACTATTAACTCAGACAAACAAACAGTAAACAATAGCCTAACGAAGCAACCACCAAGATCACTCCCATAAATACTGACACGACAATCTACTAGTATATAAAATGAGAACAAAGCCCACTAGCTTTTAGCACTGATGATGTTATCTAGTTTGGTAATAACCATCTGCAAGAAAACCATCAAGCTCAGAAAGCAATAAAGATCTTATACATTATCAAAGCTATAAATTTTTTGGGAACAAATTTGAGTTTTCTACTCTCACTGACTTCTATATGACATAAATGTTAACGTTAAAAAGGTGTCTTAACTTTTGGTATTCTTCAATCAAACATTTGTAAAAGTCATGTCTGAAGAAAGCTGAAAACTATATACAGACAAATTTAAAATTGGGAAATATATATTAAAAAAAAGCTCCACATCCAGGGAAATATAGATGTCAAAGGAAATAAATCTGCATTGGAGCTTTGAGTAATCCAAATAATAAAATTTGAAAATGCAGAAGGAGGATTATAGAAGGTATGCAAGGGAACTGCTGTCTTCCTGAATCTGCTGACAGAAGCAATTCTGCTAGGAGGAATTGCTGCACTAGATTTCATTCCCTATTTGCATTGCAGTATTTCATGGCAGAAACTGGAAAGCAGATAGAATTTATGTGTATGCTGATGTTCTAGATTAGTGCAGAGAAAGAATTAATGTGCTTGATAAAGCAGCCAAGGGAACCTCCCCCTCTCCCCAGTCATTCAATTTCTGCCATTTATTACAATTATTTTCTATTTTAGTATTTATTTATATTCTTTTATCACACTGACTTATAATATAAATGCATACAACAGCATTAAAGAATGAAGAAAATCGCAAGACACAGCAATAGAAATTAAAAATGGAAAAAGGAAAAGGAACACTTGGAAACTATATTATAAATATCTTAAGCCCTGCTCCTCTTATATAATCAAACACCCCAAACCATAACACTATAATTAGAAGATTGGAATGGAATTCACTAAAAGTGACAAACAGTAAACAAAGCAAGAAAGTGCTGTAAAAATACCTCCTTCCACCGCATAGAAGTTGGCCACCGCCAATGTCTGTTCATCTTTTATTACGTCCTTGTTTTGACAGTCCAATGCATGCAGCATTACTTTATATAACTGATAAGGTTGGAGGTGATCTAGGTAACAGAAATGTCATCACTTGGAAATACACAATTAAGAAAAAAATATGATTTTAGAAAGAAGAACTGGTTATCAGTGAAAAACAGATGAGACACAATAAAGTGGATAAACAAATCTGCTAATCTGCATCAGAAGTAAAGACAGTAAAAGTGATAATGTATAAATTCAAATAGTAGAAATAGCTTGAAGGAGCTACTAAGAAGTAGCTTTGCTGCACCAAAGGAACTGGGTTCAATTGGGTTAAAGCAGAAAATAATTGACAAAAAGAAACATTGGCAACCCAACATAGAGGTTGTGTAGGAGCAGTTGCTGAAATGCTGAGTTTGTTGCTAGGATCGGATTAGTTATATCAAGAGACTTGAAAGACTTTGTGGATGTAATTTCAGAGGGCTTTTCTACGATCATGGAAGATGGGCATAGCATCAAGGAATTGGAGGGCAAAGATTGTTCCTATCTTCAAAAAAAAAGGGGGGGGGGAAGGCCCTGGATGATTAAGGAGTAAACTAATTTGATTGATACTATGCAAAATTCTGGAACATATTAATAAGCAGTCTGTGAATATTTTAATAATAATGGCAGGAGACTGGCAGGAGACTGTACTGATTTAAGAATAAATGATGCCAAATCTGTCTGACCTTCTTTTTTTAGAGTAACCACTTTAGTTAACCAGAGGATTGTAATGGACATAGAATGCTTGAATTCAACAAAGAATCTCACAAAGTCTCATGAAATTCCATGAGAGAAAGTGATTTTATCATGTTTACAGGATTTTATTCCTTTTGTTTCTCATTAAAAATCTCTCAGTTCTCCTTTTGGATATCATGCCTTTGGCATCATTGCTATGGGTAAAAATAATGTAGTTTTCTTAATATATTCACTTAGCATTATTCCAAAGTCTCGTTGTGCAAGTCTCACTGAAAGAGAAAGTGCACAGAAGTTCCACAAGGGGGATCAAGATATAATGTTCAGTATCTTGCTTCTGTACTCAACTTCTGCAGTATTTGAAATATTCTGCTTTAAATTTGCATTTGCTGTTAAACCATTAAGATTATGCTAACTGCCCTGTTTTCTTGTTAGTTGACAAAATTTCCAGTCCAAGAAATACTTCAGTCCAGTAAAGCAAAGACCAGGCTTCTTAGATTACAATAGACATTTGATATCAATTGGTTTAAGTGTATCTAATTCTATGTTAGATTGTGGTTGAAATCTACACTTATACCAGAACGCAGAGCAATTCTAACATTCAATGATTTTTTGATGCAGTTGGACATTCATATTTCCATTTCAGTCATTATTGTTGCTCTTTTTGCATGCATATATAAAACTGTGCAAGCCCAAACTCATTTTTAATTTGGTTTCTTAACATATTATAAAGTTGACATTACCAAGTATTACATTTGTTTCATTTTGACAGAAACATTTAGATTTCATGTCTTCTATTCCAGTGCCCCAATCAATAGCAAGGTGATCAGGGTTATATTTTAGATTCCAGGTTATAGTGGTATAATTTTGCTGATTTGAAATAATGAGATGACCAGGTAAATCTGTAAGAAAAAGTAGAAATGTTAAAAGAATATTCTTCAAAGAAAACTCACTGTTAACCTCTCACATGGGAAAAAACTATATTTTTTTCTGTAGAATAAGCTGAAAAGAGGGATACAAATGGAATAAAATACATAATATTCCATTTTATGGTTTGAGCGTCAATGCTATAGTCTCTAAACTCTAAACACATTGAATTCTATGTTCTATTATTCCATGAATTCAGAGATAATAAAACAGAAAACCCTGAGGCAATACAGCATTTTTAAAAAATGATTTTCCATAGTTTGTTATCTGAAACTTAAAATACAAATGGAAAGTTTTTCATGATGTTTTTTTAAGAAGCTATTTTACCTGAATATGTTGATATGAAATCTGGAACCCTGTATATCACTGAAGACGATTTTCCATGTTCATTATAGGCAGTTATTTTAATATGGTAAGCTGCCATTGAAACATTTAGACGCAACCAAGTTTTCTTTATTTTGAGATATGTTATTCCATGGAAGGAGTCAAGTATTCTCTTAATATGTACGAAATATCCAATGGTATGCTTGCTTTCATCAGTCTAGGAAAGATAAATAACAGCACTGAACAATTAAGCACAATACTAATATCATACATAGTTAAATTTGTAAATAATGCAAAAGTAATCCAAATAAATTATGTAATTTAGTTTTCATTGACAAATATAATTAACCATGACTTCATTAGATGTTTTTCAATGTCAATTTTTATTGGCTATATTATCTGACTGCCATATAATTCAGTATTTCTATGCCTTTATAGAATAAGGTTTAATTAACCAGTTTCTTGGATAGGAAACAAATGATGTGAATGTGGGCTTCCTCTCATCTTTTAGCCTTAAACCTTCTAAAACAGGGGTGTCAAATTTGATTTCCTTGAGGGTCACATCCGGGTTCTGTTTAACCTGGGGGGGTGGAGTGGGCATGGACAGCTTGATGTCATTCATGTTGGGGGTACCTATGGTGGCCTAGGTGCCCTGCCAGCGAAAATGGGCTCCCAAACTCTGTTTTTGGCCACAACTGCCTCCTGCAGCCCCCTGCCAGTGAAAATAGAGCCTGGGAAGGTGCGTGTGGCCCTCCTTAGCTTTATTTTTGCTGGCAGAGGCACTGCGGGCCAGTTTTTCACTGTTTCTAGGGTGGCCCTTGGACAAGATCTAAGCACTGCATGGGCCAGATCCAGCCCCAGGGCCTTGAATTTGACAGCCCTGTTCTAAAACATAGTTTTCTAATTCAGATGTCAGGTGAGCTATGATTATGCAAACCAAGAATGATTGATCTAAGGTCATATTTTCTTGAACAAAGAGAAAACATTCATGTGTGATTTCTTAAGCTATCTGGGGTGAGAGGACAAGTCAAAGATAATAAATAATTATGAAAATGACAATATACCTCCCATGTAAGAAAGACACTTCTTTTCCCTGGTGAGATCTCTTTAGTTATATTTTCCAAAATTGTAGGCTTTTTGGTAAGCTCTGTGAAAGGACAATAGTATGTCAAGTCTCATTTCAGAACTGTATGCACACTCTTTCATAAAGTAAGAAGTAAAACTTTGAAATTTATCAATACAAGTAACACTGTCTCATCAATTACCCAACATGACACTCACTGTATGGGATACTAATTTCTTCTGTCCAAAGGCAAACAGAACAGGGGTTATTCTTGGGTATGCATCTGAGGCGAACCATGTAGGATGATGCTGGGTTTACATCAGGGATAGTAACATTAAAAGCTTTCATCTCCATGGAGACCTGCAAATAATTTGAGATAAGAGCACCTTCATCACAAACATATTGTTTTCTTGGAAATGGTTTGCCATAAGGTTCTTCATACAGCCTTCTCTGCAAGGATACATCGTTTTGTCTTTATCCTATTTCTTTTAAACATTTTAATACAGAATGCTTTCATTATTACAACTTCACATTATTGAGTTTTGTATTTTAACTAGGTGCATTTTAAAATTACAAACATTGTTTCAAGGTTCTCTGAGCAGAGGAAGCAATATAGAAACAGAGAAAAAATAAATTAAATTCCCCCCCAAATGATCCCATTAAATTCAATGGACTTATTCTTAGGTAAACAAATATAAAACTTTGTCCTTATAGCATAATCTGGTGCAATTTAGTAATAAGGTACTCTGTTATATGGGCTAATAATTGTTTATAGAAGTGTCCATTTAGGCTGTAGTCTTTAGTCAGCATCCCAAGGCCTTAGAACAGGAAGTCAGATACAAGCATCCCCTTTGCTATGGATACAAAAATCTCACTCAGCATATTGCTCTGTTGTCAAATTATTGATGCTCTTGTTAGCAGCAAAAGTTGGCAGATCTGATTCAGAACGAGAGAAAATAGCTCTTTACTTAGGTATCCCTTCAAGATTAACTCTTATTTTTTCTGATGGTTTTTCTGCTTGGTTTTTATTGTTGTTTGCTTCACAAAGGCATCTGGAGTTGGACAGTCTTTTAAATATGATTTATAAATAAATAAACTCTGGAGCTAGTGTATTTATTTCTTCTCCAGATGTCATCATCCCATTTTGCCCTTATAGGGTAAATTTGTTAATTCATTAACATAGGTATTGTTCTGTAAGGTTACTTAATTTGGTGATAGCACCTTTATGTCAAGTATAATATCTCTTTTAGAAGGATGTGTCTGAATGTCAGAAAAGAAGCTGCTGGACAGCTCAAAAAGTGAAAGAATACTAAGGATCAGATATCAAACAGCCTCCTTTGAAATATGAGGTATAGAAACTCTTTTAACAAGCTAGAGAAAGAAGCAAATAACTGTACAATTAAAATTCAGTGAACTGGCTTTCGCTGAAACTCCCATAAAAAGAACACATGGAGGATATCTAGATATTTTTTTGACAATGAGAACATTTTCTTCTGTCTCATATCTACTGAAAATACACACCGGTATCCAGGATGAGGTTCTTTGCATTACGTCCTTGTATTGCAATTCATACTGTAATATGTTTTGTGGTGACTCCCATGTTATTATTAGCTTATTGAATAATTGTTGTGTGTTTACGTTGACTGGTGAAGGGCATTTTTCTAGAATATAAGAAATGCAAAAATCATTGATTTGTACAAGCTCCAAAACACCTTCTCTAGTCAAAGGAAATATTCCTAAAGGTGGGTAGTAAGGTATCACTAACCGGTAGGAATATCCAACTCACTTTGATCTAAAAAAACTAAAGAAGGCTGAAAGCACTTAGTGACTTTGATGGGAGACCACCAGAAAGTGTAGGCTAGGTTGAGAAATTAACCCTCCCTCCCAACATTCTAGAAGAAGTCAGCAAAAAACCACTTCCATATTGTTCTCAAGAAAACTACATAGAAGTATCTACGAAATCATCAGGATAAAGGATCATTAAAAGAAGGCTTCCTTTTTAATTATGAAAATCAGGGGTGTCATACTTGTGGCATCACATTGTTGTCATGTGATGTATTGCGACTCTTTCCCCTATGGTCGTGGGCATGGCCAATGTGTGATACATTGTATCCTATTGTTCTGCCAACCCCCCAACCAATCAGAACACAGCCAAACCCCCAACCAATCAGAATACACCCCCACCCAATCAGAACACAGCCAAGCCCCCACCCAATCAAGTCACACCCCTACTAGTAGTTAAAAGAAAGAAGCAGCTGCAAGCTCACATTACTCTGAGAAGCACAGAGCCGAAGACACAAGCCTGAAGATGATGAATGAGACTTCATCGAAACGTCATCTAGACACTTCCAATTTTACGCGGGAGAAAACCCGAATAACCAAAGATCCATATATGTTTATATATACATATATATACATACATATATCCATATCCATATATATTGTCAAAGTTGTCATTGCAACTGACATAGAGATCTGTGACTGAATATTTAATACTTTTTAAAGATATAAAAGCAAGCTTTTGGCAAATAGAGGATAAAATGGATTTTCCCAAAGATGCTTTTTCAGGAGGCAATTGGATTTTCTTGTTTTTTTTCTTTTGAAGACGTTTTGCTCCTCATCCAAGAAGCTTCTTCAGTTCTGACAGAATAGTGGGGAATGGAAGGATTTATATTCCTTGCAGACAGCTGGTAATCTGTATCCTTTATTTAGAGGGTCGTGAAGCATTTGGAAGTTTATCTGTGCCCTCGGGGTCACTTGAAAAGTGCTCCTGGTTCCTGTAATCTGTCATTTTTCTCTGGAAATCTATTCCTACTCCCACACCATTCAAAGGGTGTTCATCCCAAATTGGGACAATCATGACCTGGATGACTGGAGAATCTCTACAGTTGATAAAATGGATTGTGATCAAGTCCCTGAAAAAGGGTTGACATGTATCTCCATGTTACTTCCATTATTTAAACGTGCTGATTTTTGCAGAAGACAAAGCAAAAAAATGAACGGACAAAAAAACCATCCATTTGGCCGTGCTTGCTGGAGATTATAGGGTGGGAAGTTCAATGCATTTGGAACGCTAACTGAAGAGGCAGTTAGATACAACTCTGAGGAGAATCTGACCACCAGAGATCTCCCATATTCCTTTTAGTGTGGTCTCATCATATACAAAATTAAAGAATTGAATCTTGTAGTTCATTCAGCAAGAAAGAAACCATGAGACTGTACTCTAATCTCTCTAACTGCATCTGTAATTATGGCTGCAATTCAAATCTGTTATCTCACATTGAGAACAGTAATAAGACCCAGTCTGACAATATACAATGGTAGATCAGATAATCTGAAGAACAAAGAACAAAACACAATGCCTGTACTTATGTTGGAATAAGCAAGTCTTTTATGTCATAAGAGTATTGGTTTTTTTTTCATAGGAACAAATATTTTTAAGTCTCAATGCTTCAGTAAGTCCTTGTTCTAAACAAAATGCTGACATTCCATGAAGTGGAATTGGCTGGAGGAGGATGAGTTTGCAACCACATGCTAATTTTAGAAGGTGGAAATGTTATCCTTCTTCAATCTGTTGCCTTCAGATACATTAGCAATAGCAATAGCACTTAGACTTAGGTATATATTGAAATTATATTCCCACTATTCCCAATTTACACGTCAAAGATCGTACTATAACTCGCCCTCCAAAAATAGCAAAAATCCCACCCCGCAAAAAAAGAAAAAGAAAGAGAAACAGCAAAAGTTTTCCGGTTCATTGATTATGGAAAACTAAAATCTAAAATATAAATGCTGGGAAGCAGCAACATTTGCTTTATTGTTTACCACATAGAATGGGGTGAACAACCATTCAAAATTATTCAGATTGTTTGAGGTGTTTGCCCAGAATAGAAAAAAAATATTTTCAATAGAACAATAGGAGTAGTTGGTACTGTAGTGACACAGCAGCTAAATGAATACTATATCCTAATTAAAAACTAAATAATGTGGCAGCCAAAGTTAATAAGATCTATAGCACAATTGTAGTGAAATTGACAGTCACATGAAATAAGTTGGCAAGCATTGAATAGGTGGTACCATCTCACTAAATCAAGGTTGAAATATGGAATGCTGATTCAAATCTCTGTATGATACATTATAGTGTACTATTGTCCTTCTCAATTTGCTGTTCTCTTCATGTGTTGTGCCAAATTTCATCATCCCCATTCCTTTGGCGATGCTAGTTGAGAATGATGGGATTTGAAGTCTAAAGATTTGAAAAGTACTAGGTTGGGGAACGCTGAGTTATAATACTAAAAGTATTGAAGAATAGATGTAGATATCCTTCTGTGCCAGCATTGGGCAATTAGAGACTTACTTATTCAGAAGAGAGCACGGAGTGAACCCCATCAAGGTTAATCATAATACTGAAGAAATGTCCTGCCCTGGCTAGCATAATAGAAAATATATTTGTCATACATTTCTATAAGTAGTTTAACAAAAACTGAAAGGCAATCTCCCATATGTATTGATCTCTTCCAGAGCAACTCTCCATATCTCAGTTAAATTGCTTTCCATCTGTGAGCAGGCCTGAGGAGAGGGGGGTGCAGCCGGTACGTTGTTCTGGGGCCCATTGAACTCAAAGAAGGCCCATGAAGGGGATTAATATTTTTTTTTTACAAAAGTAAATGTTTAAAAAGAAAAATAATATTGGATATAAACTTCGTGCTCTTTACTTTTTATGTATATAGCAAAACTACCTTGCAGCCTTGTTTGACATAACCTTTATTAATCTAAAACTCAGTGAACAGTTATTTATGTAATTTATTGAATTTTAATTTTATTTCTATGGCACCCCTTCGCAGGAGAGAAACTGCTCTCCTGGCCTGCCCTGTACATGCACTGTTCTGCCTCACTGCCTTTATGGCGTGCCACTCTCCATGGGAGAGGAGCAGTGCTCCTGGTCTGCCCCATGCATGCGTGCGTGACACCCCACCCAGGCCGGTCCTGGCCCTGCCAGCACTATGAAGAGCCTGGCTGAGGAGGCGGCTATGCTGATGGACCAGGGGCACCCTCTTGTGAGGGGCCTATTTTAGTCTTGTTCCAGCACTTAGATTAGATTAGATTCAACTTTATTGTCATTGCACATGAACACAGGCAACAAAATGCAGTTAGCATCTAACCAGAAGTGCAAAACAGCAATGAAATATAAATATGTATAGACAAAGATACAGAATATATAAGTATATATGGATATGCAGAGTATCTATGAATATACAGAATATATTTATTTATTTATTTATTTATTTTGATTTATATACCGCCCCTCTCCCGAAGGACTCGGGGCGGTGCACAGCCGAT